>JAODUO010001264.1:75000-126333 GCA_025642075.2 Ridgeia piscesae
GACGGACGACGGACGGAACGGACGGACGGACGGACGGACGGACGGACGGACGGACAGGACGGACGGACGAGACAGGACGGACGGACGGACGGACGGACGGACGGACGGACGGAACGAGGACGACGACGCGACAGACGGACGGACGGACGACACGACGGACGGACAGACGGACGGACGGACGAGGACGGACGCGGACGACGACGGACGGACGGACGGACGGACGGACGGACGGACGGACGGACGGACGGACGGACGGACGGACGGACGGACGGACGGACGGACGGACGGACGGACGGACGGACGGACGGACGGACGGACGGACGGACGGACGGAAGGAAGGAAGGAAGGAAGGAAGGAAGGAAGGAAGGAAGGAAGGAAGGAAGGAAGGAAGGAAGGAAGGAAGGAAGAAGGACAGTCAACTTACCCGTGTGCGGCGGTAGTGCGGTCACCACGCAGGTTGTCGTACATATATAAGTCTGCCAGGAGGCGCCGCGACTCCGCATCAGCCTCCTCGCCAGAGGGCGCCTTATGAAAGTAGATGTATCCCTGCGCGACCTCGTCAGCGCCCTCTCCCGACAGAATCACCACACTGTCCGTGTTTTGGTTGATGTACTTACTAACGAGGTACATTCCTACAATGGACAATGTGTCAATATTAGAAGCGTTGTAATAGGAAAGGAGTTTAAACAGAGCATGATTTAAACACAACATATTTAGAAACTTTAACAATTCGATTGCATCTACGTCACTTATTATGTAATATGTTTACGCAAAAATCCAATAAGTTTAATGAGTTAAGAAAATGGTCAAACACACATAGATATTAATGACAATCCAGAAATATACCGGGACTACTTTCATAATGGCGAATGTGTTGCGATAAGAGGGACTCCTACCAACAGATGCCCGAATTGTCGTGATGTCGTATGTTTCCAAGTGATAGATCACTTCGTCGAGAGCACCGATTCCTTCCTCCGGCGTGAAGATCACCTCATGGTGTTCGCTATGAATGTGATCTGCCACCTAGCGGTAACAGTGGAAATATTATGATTTCAAAGAAATATTTTGAGACAGTATTCTATGTGTATCTTTTTAAATGAAACATGCACGATTTGTATATTATTATGCTTGCAAAGTATTGAATGGTTCTATTTTGGCAAATATTTTGTAGAGAAAGAAACAATTTAGTGATACAAAATAACAACTTCTAGTATATAAACGCATCACAGTTCTCGAGAATACTATCAAAGCCT
Source organism: Ridgeia piscesae (assembly GCA_025642075.2). Lineage (NCBI taxonomy): Eukaryota > Metazoa > Annelida > Polychaeta > Sabellida > Siboglinidae > Ridgeia > Ridgeia piscesae. The sequence goes on from JAODUO010001264.1 coordinate 76,254, forward strand.
TATGTAATTCGGTTTAGGAGCACAACAGCAATATGTGATAATATCATCACTTGACAAAATAACAGACCCGTTGCTGTCCGTTGGATGAGACAAAACAAGTTGACGATGATAAGAAAATAATATCGAGAGCTTTATATTAAATTGTATCATAATTACGAGAGTTTTCCAAAGAGGTTCGACAGATGGCGTGTTACTATGACGCCATATTCACTAGTGGACAGCGAGTCACGTGCCTTCCTGGCGGCCGTGATGTCCGTGCTGTTCGGCATGCCAATGGCAAACGTCTGCACGTTGTAGGGCGCGCCCTCCTCCCGCAGCAATTTGGTCGCCAGGGCGGCCGTCAGACTCGAGTCGAGGCCGCCTGAAGCACGGAGAATGCACAGGTCACAGTCACATTGAACTTCTCCTTGCGCTTGTTGTTGATCTAGGTTTCTAAACACTCGTGTTGACGAGTATTTTAGGTAAGCAAGATGACAGCTAGATCAATGAACAGTTACACTTGTTAACCTGACAAATGAAAATGTAGTGTTGATGTCAACAGGTTATTGAAACGAATAAACAATATGTTAGCTTTTTTATTAGAACTTACTAAATAATGTATGCCTAATATATTCTAAACTGATGTGTAATGTTTCTCTGCCAAAAAATCGTGCACAGATATAAGCATGTATCGATGAGATGGCGCCACCTGTGTGTCTTGATACCGCACCTGACAGCAGGCAGCCGATCCGACGCTCCGACATCAGTCGCTTCTTGACAGCGGCCGTCAGCAGCGTGCGCACCTTGCTTAGAACGTCCTCGTCCTCTGTCGCGGGTAAACACACATTAGTGCTTGATGACGCTGATAAAATAACTGTAATCGAGTTTGTGCATATGGAGGAGGCGCGCATGTGTATGTGCGTGCGTGCGTGCGTGTGTGCGTGCGTGCTTGCAGGTATATAAACGTATTCACTGATATGATTTGCATCTCGGGCGCCAAAGGTTCGTGGATTGATAACGCATTCAAATAGCGAGTAAGTGCATAGCGCGAGAATGATCCCAGCAGGGTCGCGTTATACGTCATTCCGTTGTAATCGCGCGTGAGTTAGGCACGCGATGTGTGATGATTTGAAATTGCTTTGAAATATACCGAGATAGTTGGTAGCCACTACAATAGGTATTGTCTTCATGACGTATTTCATATGATCCAGCAACTACACCAATACAAGACCCGTAGTTGTTGGTTGACTAATCATTAGTTTTTTGCATTGAGATATGGGGTTAGCACGAAAGCAGTCCCCACTACCAAAAATTACGCACCCCAGTTACCCACATTGTTTACATTGGCGGGGGGTTACGTTAATTTCGTGATGGTAAGGTAAGTCAAATCGCGATGTATGGCTCACTTGTTGGTATTTTCCATGCAAACTTAGCCTTTGTGAAGTGCGGACGTTAGCTGAGCGAAACTGAAAATTTCACCTCGCCAATGGCAACACGTGCATAACGTGATTGTGACGTAACCAAACGTTCTCTATATGCCGTATACACGTAATAACTACGTAGGGTGAGTACGATTTCTCGAGGCAAAGCGATGACCATGTATTATTATTCTACTCGTTGTCACAATTAGTATGGAGCAATTGGCAATAACTGTGCAAAGCATCTACGTTAGAAAGGAAATGTTCATTTGACTCCAGGAAACGTTCACTTGAATGTGATGACGAGACTCAAGAGGAAACATAATATGTGAACTTTTTGTTTGAGATAAGGGGATAGCGCGAACGCAGTCCCCCACTACCAAAAATTACGCACCCGAGTTACCCACATTTGGGGTAATCGCAAGGGTCAGCCCAACCGAAGTGCAATGGAAAGGCCTCGCCCTGGGAGAACCTCCTTGGTGATCAAGGTTTCTCCTGAGCCAGGTAAGTATGCTTAGAAACAGTGCGTTGACCACCGCTATATTATTAGACTGGTGGAAATGTGGTTTATCAACAACTATATAAATATTAATTACATATCCTTTTGGTATAATAGTTGCATGTTTACATATACTTATAAAGCGTCTCTAATAACGTATGTTGACGACAAGATTGTAATATATGACAGTGAATATAGGTTTTATAATTATTAATACAAATAAATACAAATGCAAAGCGTTGAATAGCGCCAACGAAAATTTAAACCAAATTGCATTCGCCTGGTGGCAGCACCGACCATTGTGTTTCCAGCGATTTTTCTCCTAAGGGGAGCCTGGGAAATAATAAGACATAAGTAAATACTTAGCCTCCTTCTCATCATTAATTACGGTCACTGTTGTTCGCATGCGTAACGACTGTCCCGCGAGAAACTGGTTGAAGGCAATTTGATTTTATACGTCAGGCGCATGATGAATATATCGTAAAACATGGACTACTTCCAAGTACAACCGAGATGTCAAGAGGAAGTGGCAACAGACTTTTACCTTTGATGACTGCGAGGGTCTTATAGATTGGCGGCTGACCGATCTCCTGATAGCGATTGCTGGAGGACAGAGTGACCGTGCCGCTCGGAGTCAGGTCGTACGTCTCGATGACACCAGGAGGGAACGGTTCGATGTTGATCTTGGGCGACGGTCCGTTTTGGAACAGATCCACGAGACCTGAAACACGCGCTCGTGTATTAGCGAGAAGTCATCTTGACATATATAGACGTTTGACATTATATGACATTTGTTTCGGGGAGCGGGAAGCAGGGTTAGGGTTGAGCTGGGTTTAGGGTTAGGGGTGGGAAAGTCGCAATTTTTGTATACGTATATTCTTATTTATTTGTGTAGTAAAACGCATTTTTAATCGTATATCACATCCTATTAGTTGCCTATTTCGTATATTCGCAGTTTGCGACTGAAGCGTTATTTAGGTGTATATTACACACATTGTCTTATTCGTTTATTCGTTGGGTCGCCATTCGCCAGATGTTGCTATTCAAATATTCTCAAAGACGTGTGTCGGTGAATGAGTTACTTTTATGTGGAATTGAATAATAGGGAACACAATATGAAAAACGAAATGTTTACAAAATATACAAGTCCTGGTTGCCAACAGAGCGAACGTTGACATTGCCAGCGTATGCAGAAACATTACACAATAGTACGGGCACAAATGTTATTACCAGTCGTTGCCGTGATAGAGAGACTAACAGAATACGAGTATTAACTCACAAATCAAACATGTGTGACAATAAAGGCGGCAATTAGTCAAATGACGCCACATCCGACGAGCAAGTGTCTGATAGGTAACGACGCTGACCTTTGCCCTCTGAGCTGACAGCCAGTACGCCCGCTGGCGTAACGGTTCGGAAGCAGGGTCTGACGCCGTAGAGGTCACGACCCACGAACACCTTCTGTTCCTTGACATCAAGCAGGACGAAGGCGAAGACGCCATCGAGGTGCTTCGCGGCGAAGTCGATGCCGCCGTGGGCGTACAGATGCAGGATCGATTCACCGTCACACTTGGTCATGTACGGCAGGTCAAACTCCTTCTTCAGCTGAGAGACGGACACACAGGTTACTAGGGGGGCACTGGTCACTATGGTCACTAAGGTTAAACGTTAATGGTCAGCAGGACTTTCAATTAGGTAAAGTCGAAGACAACCACACGCGCACGTCGGCTGTCTACAGAGTAGAACGTGGACGGTTTCTTAGTTATTAGTTGTATACTTAATTATCTCTCAAGAAACGTAGGATGCGATCTGACGTTTGAACCGTATCCAGCGATCTTCTTCGACGTCCAACGAATGACATTAATATGCTAGACCACAAAGAGAATTGGGACTGGAGGAAAATAAAGTAGGCGATCAACGTTGAACAGAGTTGTCACTCAGGATTTCAAGTAGGTTAAAGAAAACCGCGGAATGCGGTCAGTGTATACATACTGCATACCAGACGTCTTGTGAAGTAAGTTTATGTAACAGCAATGTAAACAGTAGTTGCATTGGCATTTTAAAGTACCATTCCCTCGTTTATTAACACACACTTTGCTTATTCATGTACTCATATACTCACTGCTCGCTCTGTCGGTCGTTCTCACTCACTCACTCACTCACCACCACTCACTCACTCACTCACTCACTCACTCACTCACTCACTCACTCACTCACACTCACTCACTCACTCACTCACTCACTCACTCATCATCTCTCTCACTCACTCACTCACTCACTCACTCACTTCATTCATTCATTCATTCATTCATTCATTCATTCACCCACTCATTCACTCACTCACTCACTCACTCAGTTACCCGAGCATTCATTCACTCACTCATTCATTCGTTCATTAATTAATTCATCCATTCATACACTTACTCATTCTTTCACTCACTCGCTCACTCACTCACTCACTCACTCACTCACTCACTACCACTCGCTCACTCATTAACTCCATCACTCATCCACTCACTCCCTCGTTCACTCACCAGTTCGCTGTTGTAGATCTCGCCGTTGTACATGAGCCAGAGGTGGGGGATGGTCCAGATCCTCATGGGCTGCATGCCGAACTGGGCGTCCATGATGGCGAGTCGATGGAAGCCAAACGAACAGTTGGGAACCTGCCGGGCAACAGTGACTGCAAAATAGTCGCATCTCACAGAGGTGATTACGTTTATTTAAAAACTGTTAGCCATCTCGGACGTTTGCACCTGGCAGTGGTAACAATAGCTACCGACAGAATCAACAGTTGGGACAATGTGCGACTGGTGTCACTGGTCCAGTCAGCGAACTTAGGACATTGCTCACTAGATGCAGGGGCGGGGTGGTCATTTACCACCCATGGTCACCACCCATGGCGTGACAAGGGCATAACGATTGTCACGACGACCACGGTGTTCGTTTCCGGCGGCGGCGACAACGAAGACGACGACGATAATTACAGAGAAGGTGGAGCTAGTGAGAAGACGATGCTGATAAAAACAACACCAACATTACCATAACAAAAAAACGACTACTACTGTTATTACTCGCCTGCTGGATGCTCTCGAACCGGAAACTGTCGGGGCCTCTGTGGGCGATGCGCAGACAGCACGCGCATTGTATCTCCACCTCCTTCCCGTACCCGAATATTGCCCAGATGCCACACATGATGTCAACTGTGTCGGAGTCGGCTGCAGCACAAGTAAAAGCAACTACAGTGCACCCACCGTACAGGCCTATATATAACGCGTCTGACGCTAAGCATGCGCACAGCGCCGCGTTCTTCTGTGTACACCGCAATTCGCGTGACTCAGTAATTATTGAACTGGTTTTCGTTGTACCATAATCCACGCTTGGCAGTCGACTAGTTATTGTTTGCGATAATTTGCTTACCAACAGCAGGGCACCTTCAGCCGTTATAACGGAAACGCAATTTCTGTGAATAGACCAACGACGTTCACTACAACGTTTGGCTGTCTTGCATGCAATCAAATTAATGCATCAACAACTGTTAGCTTATATTATGAATACTACACAGCGTTCAGTTTATTGCGTAAACCTTGCGCAGGTAGACAGCTATAAATAAGACACGTCAACAAACACAACCGGTCCGGTGCAGCTACCAGCACCTGGCTGTCATAGAGGCCTACATTATATAGTACAAATCAACGCTTTCTTATTGCATGCGCTAATTAAACATTTGCCAGACAGTAAAACCGCTTTTTAGACCCGTCTGAAAGGCCATAAAAACATACGTCATAATATGTGGCGACAATCGTTCGTTTTTACAAACCGCACAGTAAAGACGTCGCTTGTTTCGTGTCTACGTCAAGGTATTCACTCAGTATAAAGTAATAGTTAGACGCTCTGTCGCGAGATATGATTACATAGCAGCACCGTTCTATTGAAGAGAATCAACAGAGCGTGCTCCGTGACCCTGCCTGCACAGTCTCCGACGGCTAGTCACGACTTGTATGACATCAACGCCGTTTGACTAGTGGATGAGCGTGTTAATCGACCGTATCGGTTCGCACTTTAATGTATCACGTAAATGTTCTCAGGAAGTAGATAGGCTTTCATGGCCGCTTAATGCGTCATTGATGAGTGAATCGAACCGCCTTACATACCACGTCATGTGGCTCGTTGGTCTTCGCACGTACCCGCACCGCGCCGATTAGATGATCACACGTCAGCATGACTAGGCACGTTAGTTCTGACATGCTTTGATGGTGTATGAATGGTGTGTGTGTGGTGGGATTATTAATTCACGCATACACCCATTTATGCACGTACGCATGCAACCAGTGCGTACGCCAGCGTGCATTATTGGCGCTTCGTTTGAGACTTACCCGTCAAACTAGATATTCTCGCCCGATCGCTGCAACTTTTGTTGATAATCCCGAGTTGAACCCTTGTTACCCCGCGTGGCACTGAGCTCTGACGCGAGCGGTAAGAAAGAAGGCTGGAGACAAAGACTCTGTTTGGCCTGGCCGACTTTCCAGATAGTCTCGTGACAAAGGTTGAGTACACGCACTCAACTGATCCATTTAGCAAGATCTATTAAGATTACCATCAAACGCAACAAAATCCACATGGTAGTGGAAGTCGCAAGCTTATCGGAAACCCAACGTGTCAACAATGCGTAGTCCGCCCAGATCAGATATCCTCTGTCAGCGTTTTTTTTATAGTCAGTGCTGGCCTGAATATATTCAGTGGAGAACAATGTCCACAGTAATTGCAAATGGTTATGCAACTAATTCCGTTAGGAGAGGATCATACCTTTGTGCGTACATGGGTGTGTGCAATAACTGCATGCTTGCGTGTCTATTTGTGTGTGTGTGTGTGTGTGTGTGTGTGTGTGTGTGTGTGTGTGTGTGTGTGTGTGTGTGTGTGTGTGTGTGTGTGTGTGTGTGTGTGTGTGTGGTGTGTGTGTGTGTGTTGTGTGTGTGTGTGTGTGTGTGTGTGTGTGTGTGTGTGTGTTTTGTGTGTGTGTGTGTGTGTGTGTGTGTGTGTGTGTGTGTGTGTGTGTGTGTGTGTGTGTGTGTGTGTGTGTGTGTGTGTGTGTGTGTGTGTGTGTGTGTGTGTGTGTGTGTGTGTGTGTGTGTGTGTGTGTGTGTGTGTGTGTCTCTGTGTGTGTGTGTGTGCGCGCGCGCGCGTGCGTATGTGTTTTGATGTGTGGGCGCGCGAGAGAGGGTGTCTTGTTATGTAGGCCTACGTTACACACATACATACACCTAAGTAGCTACATACAAAAGTGCAAGCTTATATACATACACATGTGTTCTTACGTACGAAGTTATGTACAAGCATGCGTGTACAAGTATATACAGTATAACAAAATAATGTATGTATGTATGTATGTATGTATGTATATATGTAGGGTAGGGTGGGGTATGGAGCCCCCGAGGGGTAACAAGCCCCCCTTGTATTACGTAAGTTTACGTATTTGAGACTTGTGTCTGGTGGACGAATACAATGCTGCCATCCATTGTCTACTCTGACCGAAAAACAGACGTTGGAAAAAAACGCGGTAAATAAATATTTTGCGTTTAATGCTTTGTTACATGTTTGATGTAATAGTTGAGTGTTTATAATGTTTTACTACAGCAACAGTATTAAACATAGCCTCGTGCAAGGGTTGTTATATTTATGTGTAGTCTATAGAACTTCATTTACGTTTTTGTTAAAATGGGTGATCGTTATAATTAGCACGCGAATTTACATTTGTGTGGGGCAAGACGCCCCCGGGGCGTCTTGCCCCACACAATTTGGTAACAGTCTATAAACGTGAGTAGGTCATAAAATATACTTGTTTTCTATAGTTGGTAAGATGATTCCAAAGTACGCAGTAAAGCTCTATTATTACGTTAACATTTGGCAATATCTGTAAAAGTTCCGCTCAGACGTTTCAGTGAAGAATGACATTCATAATTTATAGAGATGTAATATTTGCAGACCTGTATGTTATGTGATTACTTGCTGAGTGGGCAATATGTTTTAGATATGGTTCGCACTTACAAGCGCAAGGAGGACCATTGAAGATACTCAGTCGACTGTATCACGTGACAATTTAGATGTTATGTTACCTAAAAGTGAAGGACTGTCGTAAATATGTTGGTTAGATAACTATGTTGGACAAGATAATACCTATAAACCATTTTCAGGTTGATATCGAGTATGTATTTCGGTATTCGTATGTTGTACAACGGCAGTTATTTTATCTGCCAGTTAAGGCTGTCATGATTAAGTAGTTTCGATTATTGTATTGCACAAGATAATACATACATAACATTTTCATGTTGATCACGACATTTTTCATTTCGGTATTCATATGTTATAAAATGAACCTGTCTATGGGGCAAGGAGCCCCGGGGGGCTTCATGCCCCACACAACAGGGCGTCTTGCCCCCAAGTATGGGGCAAGAGGCCCTCTTGGGACAATACTTTTAATTAACAGTTATAATCGTTATTGTTGTCAAATGTTACAAATACTTTGGTATCGTGCAGCATAACCATACGACAATCGCATGACAGTAACAGGAAGTAAATATGATAAGTTCAGGAATAACTACGCCCACTGTACCTTAAGGGGGCTCCATGCCCCACCCTACGTATGTGTGTATGTATGCATGCATTTGTATGTATGCATATATATATATATATATATATATATTATATGTGTGTGTGTGCATGTGTCAGTTTGTGTATGTATGTATGTATACGTGTGCGCGCGTGTTTGTATGGATATGTACGTACGTACGTACGTACATACACACGCATTGACCTCACAGTACGGCGTCCCATACTGCCCGGACCGTACACACAAAATTGGCCGTAAAAGCGAAACTTGCAAGTTGGCGTCTGCCACAACTCGTCATGAGGCGAGACAGCTCGCACCCACCTTCACCCGTCTCACCTGCAGCAGTGTCCGGTGGCTGTAGGTAGTGGTCAGTCTTCAAAGTGCCAACACTGCCAACGCGGCATCCGTCAGCTGAGCACCGTCTGGAGTGAGACGTCGACGTGTCCCATCTGGACCGCGAAGGTACAATGTTTATGCAAGCTGTCGGGTATCGAGTTTCACTGGTGTCTAGTCGCGCGAACGATGGGCACAAAGCGCGTTCATTGAACGCCTCGGGTGCGATAAGCATCGATTACTGACATAGCGGTTGCCAGGACATCTGGTTTAATGGTTTAAGTGTCGATTTAGCGTTGTTGTTGTTGTTGCTACTGTTGTAGTTGTCTGACACCAATGCAAAACCGTCTTCTGTTCGTCTATTATTATACATTTGTTCAGCCTCCGTTGTCGGAGAAGAAACATTAAATATTATGCATACATATTATATATATGTATATTATATATATATATATATATATATATATATATATATATATATATATATATATATACATATACTTACAAAAATATATACGCACACACTGTATATATATATATATATATAAAGTCTTGCATTAAATAAACGATCACACAATAAATTTTTTCTTCAAAAATATTGTAAATAGAAATGTGTTATTCATTAGAGACACACGGTGAAGAATTAAATGTCTAATAAAATACATAGCAAGAATACATGGGTTTAGTTAAAAGAATGACGCTTTACATATTAGAGAGCAGAGATGAAGTAAAATATGTTCATATGAACATGGTTTGGTAAAGTATCGGTAAACAAAAGGTGTTTAATTGAGTCAACATAACCATCATTGTTTGGCACACAAGTGTGTTTTATATGTATTGATAATTAAAAGCCCAGTAGGGTCCCTGGCGGCTGATTCTGTTCACAGAGAACTCTAGATATGTAGACAAAGGGGCAAGTGATCACTTATGTTATCAGCATGCCGTGGTATAATATTGCTGCTGACAATGTTCCCGAGATGTTGTCAAGCAATTATCTATCCATGTGTATGTAGCGGTAGAATCACAGAAATAATTATATGTAGACTCTATTGTACGTGTTGGGGACCGTTGAAGTCGGCGACACACAATCATTGTCATTTATGAAATCATAGAGTGTACACGTACTAAATCCAGGTAACCTGTACCCATGTCTATGGCATATGTAATTGAGCACTGAGGTCACCAATTATGTGTATCGGGCATATGGCTCCAAATTGTTCTACCATAAATTATTCTGTCGGTATAATTATCTCTAACAATACAATCGTTAGTATAATCACACGACACTGCTAGTTTCGTTTCACGTGTTTCATGCACCTACCTTGCTTGTTCCGTCGAACCGCTCTTACAGATCTCCAATCTACATTGTTCGTTTTACTTGCTGAGTATGTTGCATCATCTCTTTGGACATTTCATCATGTCACGATACATGGCGAGACTCCGCGCGACTGGAGCCATTTGGGGACAGGCCACAAATGTTCTAACGACTGATGACGGTTGTATGTTCCCGAATGATGAAAATAAACCAAGGCGTTTGGGGAATAAAATGTGGACTAGTCATCAGCCCGGTTTCTGTTACATCATACTAAGAAAATCATGTTATAAATAAAACTATATTGTGTTATATCTTTCTTATCATAACTGTCCGATGTAATACCGAGTTGACTACCCTGTCACAGACATAGCCATTTACGTAGCACAGAGTGTTAGGGCTTAACAGTTTTAGGTTGTATGTGCATTTTATGGGATTTTATTCATTTAGTGATATTAAAAATATCTTTATAATATAAAAATATTTTAATATGTCATGTGTAACATAATATATACATATATATATATATATATATATATATATATATATATATATAGTAGCCGCCGATGCCATGGCAACCACCATAATAATCGATTGAAATGCATGATTTCCGTGATCATTCTTACAGCTTCTGCATGTAATTATCCTTCCGAAAATGAAACTATAAACACAATATGGGGACAGTCCAATTATTACAAACAAACAAAAATCCTATCTTTTAACATGGGGAAAAGGCGTCGCTCATTTTTTCGAGACTTACACGGTCTGTAATGGGAAATATATGGACGACGTTCTACTGGGTCAATGATTTTCACAAAACATCTCGTTAAATCTGACGAAACTCTGTGGACAAATACAAACAAGGAAAATGTAGTGGTATATGTGGACTGACGCCAAGCAGGTGGTCAAAGACGGCCGAACTAGAAAATAGCAGCTAAAAATAGCCTTATTAGGCCATGTCAATGACTGGATGACCCAGAGAGCGGCTGTGGAATGCTTCTACGGTAGACGCTGAGGCGGCGTCCTGTGTTCTCGTTGCACACGGGACGGAATGGGTGCTGGCAGGTCGTGCAGGAGGCTGGCAGGTCGTGCAGGAGGCTGGCAGTGTTCGTAGCTCGCGTTTATCCATTAAATGTATCCGGTACGAGCATCTGCTATGTAATGTTGACGTTGAGAAGCTGTGTGCACTAGTGCGTGTGTGCACTAGTGCGTGGCGAATTAAAAAAATACGGTGTCATCTCTTATTAGGCGTCTTGTATATAGAGTTCCATGTGACGTTAGTGCATGTGGAGGTCACGCTTCAGATGTCAACATATCAGATTTGAAATTATGGAATAATTTATCATTTGAAATTCAAAATATTCGTTCGGTCCCTACCTTCAAGAGGACTCTCCATTAATATCGAGTGTGAAGTTATCATTTTAAAAGCACATTAATTGTTCTTATCTGTTTAAGGCATGTTATTATTATTTTATTTGACTTCTTTGTATTCTAATTATTTATGTATCAATGTATTTATTGTCATCCTTTCTAACTTTTGTCCTATGTCATCACGTTGTATGAATGTTGTAAATGACGTGTGAATGGCTCGGCCATCGAAACAGTGAAAACCAAGTGATAATTTAATTGTCAATCGGTCAACCAGTCTGCCAGTCTGCCATCCGTCCGTCCGTCCGTCCGTCCGTCCGTCCGTCCGTCCGTCCGTCCGTCCGTCCGTCCGTCCGTCCGTCCGTCCGTCCGTCCGTCCGTCCGTCCGTCCGTCCGTCCGTCCCATCCATCCATCCATCCATCCATCCATCCATCCATCCATCCATCCATCCATCCATCCATCCATCCATCCATCCATCCATCCATCCATCCATCCATCCATCCACCCACCCATCCACCCACCCAGCCAAACAGCCAAACAGCCAAACAGCCAAACAGCCAACCAGCCAGCCGGACAGCCAGTCAATCGATCAAGTCACTAAGCGAGTACAGGAGTGCTGGACATGCACACTTGTCCCGGTGTCAGTCGTGGCGTGAGGGGACCGGGCGCTAGTAACATACTCAGGTGTTGGTCGTAGGATAGGTCTATCGCGTATTCTGGTTTCCTCACTTGAGGTTGCGTCGTACGCATGGAGGGTCATTTTCACCATGACAATTGTTGTTCTGCAAGTTGTTTATGTGTGGCTCCCACCATAACGTTGTGTCGATAGTAACACACAGGTACTCCTGGTTGTAAATCCGATGATTCTGTTGATTCTGTTGATTGTAGATCGGCGTTTTCTTCTTGATGTGAACTAAGACATGAGACAAAAACGGACAGACGCAATTCACAAGATAGCTTGAGAGAACTTAGAAGACATGGAATGTGATAAAATGAAATAAAACAATGCTCAATGCTGTTCAGACACGTGCAAAATGTAGTAAGAAGTTTCGGAGACATCACATGGTTGCAAAGGAAAGTGCGGAGGTCCAGCCGAGGTTTTAAAATGTCGGGAAAGCTACTTTCAGAAACATCAAATTAGCCAAGAAAAGAGTATGTCATTGGCTATCCCACCCCTCTTTGCAATTTTTGGAGATTTGTTGCCTGCATGTCAGTTCACCTTTAAATTTAATTATATCAGGCGTCATCATACACATAATATTCCGGTGGTAAGGATGTGCTCATCGTATGACAAAAGAAAGCCTAATTAAAATAGCTCACAAAGAAACCTTCAAAGGACCGAGAAAAAGAGAAACACTACGAAAAAGACGGCGTGGTTACGTTAGACAGACACTAGATTCCCGATGATAGTCTTAAGGACGGCGTGGGGTGGACAGAGGCCATGGCTGGGTGTATCATCCGGGATGGACAGAGGCCATGGCTGGGTGTATCATCCAGGAGGACCGGGAACGGTCCAGTTGTCCTTACGCTTTTAAAGTCAAGTCAGTCAAGGCTACTGAGAAAACGACGCACTTTGACACATTAAAGTCCACCTGCCATGTATTTGCCCAGTATAGAGAATTGCTAAGGTCAGATATATGTATCAAGCGGCCAGTTGGAGTGTGTATTTGACAATACTGTAGTCGGCAAACAAGCGTGTTTTGAGTCCACTTCTTCTGTGATGACGTTATGTATTACAAAACGACATCGGCCCCGACGCCTACTGTAACAGGTGGTGCTTGGTTAAAAACCTAAACATAATATTTTACCCACGTGTGACACGTGTAGTACACAGCATTGGAAACACTGACACACCCGTGCAACAGTGGCGCTGGTAAATGTACCGTTCTCAGTCTGCCATTTGAAGAAATCACGCCAGTCTTGTTCGCGTCCAATTTAGTTTGGAGGGGGCCATCCAAGCCTGCACATGGAGAATGATACTTTCGTTGCCCTTTCAACTCTTGGGCTGGATGCTTACCACCTACTAGGGGAGGCCGGGCCTAGTTGTAACAAAAGCAACACACGATCGAAATTTGTTCACGTCAAAGGATCCCCTCATATCTCCCGCAAATAATAATGCGGTCACAATTAAATTTACGATATAAACCATGCCGTACAATAGCATATAATTGTGTAGATTTTGTATAGAAATTCACCTTTTAAACACCTCAACAAAACCGTTTTAATTACCAAACCATGCAATAACATAACTATTTTCAATTACAATGACCTATAGATTATAACTTGTAACTGCTCAAGTTAACATTCGCATATGTATAAACGTGATCTGATTTAACAGTTATTGTGAATATACAAAATACACGCAATCGAGTTACAGACTCTGCATCTTCTTCATTTCTACGAGGAATTCAGAAACTATGTCAAATAATAATCCCCCCACAACGAGAGATGCCATGGAGCAGTCAGTAGATGGATTATGTGTGGAGCGATAACCAAACAGTATCACTGCACCACCCGTTCAAAATTATGTATGCCTTGCCATGTGTGTAGTGTGGTGTTGTGTTGTGTTGTGTTGTGTGGTGTGGTGTGGTGTGGTGTGGTGTGGTGTGGTGTGGTGTGGTGTGGTGTGGTGTGGTGTGGTGTGGTGTGGTGTGTAGTGTAGTGTAGTGTAGTGTAGTGTAGTGTAGTGTAGTGAGTATATATATATATATATATATATATATATATATATATATATATATATATATATATATATATATATATATATATGAACATAAGTTGAACAAGGTCCTCATCAAGTTACTATCTATGTATAGCAGACCAATTAAACATTGAAATTGTTATTGAATGTTATAACTGCATTTGTTTTAATTAGTGGACATCTATGCTGGATCAACCACTCGTGTGATGAGGAATTATAATATCGCCGATCTCATCATCGATTTTGAATTTAAAGGTCATTTTACAACTGGAAAACAAAGACCGCAGGGCATGTTCTAACTATTTAAATTTGCCCCGAGATGAACGTTACAACTTGCCCCGACACCGTCTCACTCGCAACACACGCGACTGCAAAACATAGATTTACAACAATGTATTCATAATCACATCTAATAATAATAAAGCAGACGATACATGAAATATGGATACACATGCGCTTATCTTTTAGATATAGATAAAGTCGCGAATAGTATCTTTTTTCTTTAAACTTGTGTAACTCGATGACGTGTCGACGGAGTCACGTGATATTACACGTGGCATGCACAAATCTACTGGTGAATATACTGTAGCTTTGCTGATTAATTTGCATTAGCAGTTTTATCTGCAAGCCCTCTATTACAACTTACCCGCGTTACAACTAGCCCTGTTCCCCTACATATGTGGAGGTTTCTTCCTCTTTGGGTAACGTAATCTTACTTGAATGACATTTCTTTGCCAAATGGGATAACTGGGAAGGGAAGTCTTATACATGTATGCCTGTGAATCAGCCAGCCGGTTATTGGTCCTCAGCTTCCTGCACTTTTAATTTTCCGGGATTGTTGATGCCTTGGTGCCCTTGGCCCCCTCTCTGGCTACGCCCTGGCCACATTATAGTTATGTCGTTATTGCACGCACATTTCGATGAATACCAAACCAGGGCAAAAACGGCGACAACCAGGAATAATTTATCTTGGGGAGCATTAAGCAAAAAAACTAATAAAAAATGGAACCTGCACATTTGGTGTTTGTCTGATATAATAAATGATGTACATTTCAGTGTCCGTCTGCCCGCCTGCCTGTCTATGTCTCTATCTTCTATTGTTTATGCATGGCGGCGCCTCTCAGCCGATCGGGATGTAATCGCATGCGTAGCCACTATTAATGCAATTTGAGGCAACCGTAGAACCGCACGCATAGTTGCTAATAATGTGTGTACGAAAAATAATAACTACGCACGGGTGACGCAGCACATGCTTTGTGGATTACTTGGAGCGAAGACTCGGTCGTGTGCGCTCGTTTCATATATGACGCAGCTTTGAAGCAGCTATCCTAAATTTGAATTTGTGAAAACTAGCGAACAAAACCTTCCCACCTACGGACATCGCCCGCCAGATGGTCCAGTCTGTCGGCCGATAGCGAGACAAGTTTGTGCCGTGACATGGACACAACTGCAGCAATGAGTGGTCGGATGAGTAGCCACTTATAACGACTTAATTATTACCCATTGCTAAATTAACAAGTTGGCGTCTTTACGTGACTTGGTACAATTAACATACCCGTCACATGTCATGCATGCCAAAAACACATTGTAACTTACTGGTATTCCGTCGTATATTGTGTTGACACGCTGACCCCAAACGTCTATGCGACGATAACATTGACATTTTAAAGTGACATGTGTTGGCAGCAATGTTTAACACAATTGCAATACCAAGTTATGTCGATCGGGCCGACCTGGCAATGGGATGCATTTATAATACCGGTTTAACACTGGCGTAGATCACGCGAATAACCTTGACGGTAACGTAGTCAAACTACGATGTATAGCTTACTTGCTGGTTTCCTTGGAAAAATTGCCCAGCGTAAGTTAGTTGCAATGACAACGGCACCACCCGTGTGTAACGTGATTGTGACGTAACCAAACCACGACGTTCTCAAACACCATTTCTACGTAAAAACTACGTAGGGTGCGATTTCTCGCGAATACGATGACCATTTTATACTCTACTCGTTCGTGCAGTCGGTATATAACCCAACAATAAATGTTAACTTAACTCTAGGAAACTCCTTGAAACCAGTTGACAGTTAAGAGTCACGAACTATGAAACTTTTGTTTGAGATAAGGGGATAGCGCGAACGCAGTCCCCCACTACCAAAAATTACGCACCCGAGTTACCCACATTTGGGGTAATCGCAGGGGTCAGCCTAACCGAAGTGCAATGGAAAGGCCTCGCCCTGGGAGAACCTCCTTGGTGATCAAGGTTTCTCCTGAGCCAGGTAAGTATGCTTAGATACAGTGCGTTGACCACCGCTATACAATTGTACTGGTGGTAATGTGGTTTATTATCACCTGAAACTTTATCAACCTCTATTAAATATCACCCTCGCCATATAGGATTAAATCGGCAGTTTGCAATAGCATATGATTTTACGCACGGATTTAACGATGCCAACGTGGTAGATATAATGTAATATACATTGTGTAATAGCTATTTCAATAAAAGCATGCGATACACCCATTAACGGTACGACGGAAATATAACATGTTTTGTATTCGCTTGGTGGCAGCACTGGCCACAGGGTTCCCATTATTTTGTTGGCAATGGCAACTTGATAACCACTCACGTACAAATGCCCATTTTTTGTTGTTCTTATGTTGAATAAAGTTTAGATTTTGGGTTAGTGTTATGTTTAGATTTACAATCAGGGCTAGGGTTAGGTTGAAGGTACTTTTGGCAAGATTGACATTAGGTGTTTTACATGCATGTGACCGTCAGTGGTGTCCGTATGTGGCGAGACTCCGCGCGACTGGAGTTGATTAGGGACTGGACACAAGAATAATATTCAAACGACGGATGACAGTTGTAGCTTCCGACTGACAAATACTAGGAATATCAGGTCATAAATATATTGCGTTACACCTTTCTTATCTTAAATGTCCAATTTAATATTGAATTACCACTGTCACAGACACAGCGATTTACGTAGCGCACAGAGTATATACGATTTTAGACCGTATGTGTCTTTTGCATTTTACATTGCTGTACGTTGTGGTTTCACAACAGTTCGATAAGCACTTATATCTGACAAGTTCTCTAAATGCACGTAATCATAACACATGTACACATTTGTCCAAAAACAGGGTATACTGCGCGAAAATGGCATTAAAGATCGCCAAACTGTCAAACACAAGTACTAGCCGGCGATGCCATGGCAACCACCATAATAATCGATTAAAATGCATGATTTCCGTGATCATTGTTACCGGAAAATGTTCCGCTGCTTCTGTTTGTAATTATCCTTCGAACAATACAACTGTGAAACACATCCGATTATTACAACAAAAAGCAAAACAAAGTTCTATATGTCAACATGGTCATGGAGAATATGGACTTCCTGCCCCCAACTTCGTTTTCGAGCGCGAGACTTACATGGTTTGAACACGGATTGAAGAGGTTCACGAGTATTATTTCTAAAGACAAATGACGGCCAACTTGTGTCCGTCGATGTTAGAGTGAAGTCATAAAAAATGGAACACTTTGATTTTCTAAACTGTTACCATATATTTGGTATACACTTTATTAGAATAATTATTCCATTATAATAATAATTATCCCATATTGTCACTTTTGTAAGGATCGAGATACAAGTTTTCATCAAGATTTGTCTCTTCTGGAATTATTTGAAAACCTATATTAAGGCTATAAAATGTGATGTATTTTTACATGGTTTACAATAACATTTCTAGGCAAAAAACAAAAATGGCAAAAATATCTGGAGGCGTCTTTTTGTTTAGTATAATACTCAAGGTATATCTGGGGGGAGTAATTATTTAATTGTCTGCACACTCATTCGACCTATAACTGTCTACTCACTCATTCTACCTAACTATCTACTCATCCATTCTACCTGTAACTGTCTACTCACTCATTCTACCTATAACTATCTACTCATCCATTCTACCTGTAACTGTCTACTCACTCATTCTACCTATAACTGACTACTCACTCATTCTACCTATAACTGACTACTCACTCATTCTACCTGTAACTGTCTACTCACTCATTCTACCTATAACTGTCTACTCACTCATTCTACCTATAACTGTCTACTCATCCATTCTACCTAACTATATACTCATCCATTCTACCTGTAACTGTCTACTCACTCATTCTACCTACAACTGACTACTCACTCATTCTACCTGTAACTGTCTACTCACTCATTCTACCTATAACTGTCTACTCACTCATTCTACCTATAACTGTCTACTCACTCATTCTACCTAACTATCTACTCATCCATTCTACCTGTAACTGTCTACTCACTCATTCTACCTATGACTGTCTACTCACTCATTCTACCTAACTATCTACTCATCCATTCTACCTGTAACTGTCTACTCACTCATTCTACCTATAACTGTCTACTCACTCATTCTACCTAACTATATACTCATCCATTCTACCTGTAACTGTCTACTCACTCATTCTACCTATAACTGACTACTCACTCATTCTACCTGTAACTGTCTACTCACTCATTCTACCTATAACTGTCTACTCACTCATTCTACCTATAACTGTCTACTCACTCATTCTACCTATAACTGTCTACTCACTCATTCTACCTATAACTGTCTACTCACTCATTCTACCTATAACTGACTACTCACTCATTCTACCTATAACTGTCTACTCACTCATTCTACCTATAACTGTCTACTCACTCATTCTACCTATAACTGTCTACTCACTCATTCTACCTGTAACTGTCTACTCACTCATTCTACCTATAACTGTCTACTCACTCATTCTACCTATAACTGACTACTCACTCATTCTACCTATAACTGTCTACTCACTCATTCTACCTATAACTGTCTATTCACTCATTCTACCTATAACTGTCTACTCACTCATTCTACCTATAACTGTCTACTCATCCATTCTACCTATAACTGTCTACTCACTCATTCTACCTATAACTGTCTACTCACTCATTCTACCTAACTATCTACTCATCCATTCTACCTATAACTGTCTACTCACTCATTCTACCTATAACTGTCTACTCACTCATTCTACCTATAACTATCTACTCATCCATTCTACCTATAACTGTCTACTCACTCATTCTACCTATAACTGTCTACTCACTCATTCTACCTATAACTGTCTACTCACTCATTCTACCTAACTATCTACTCATCCATTCTACCTGTAACTGTCTACTCACTCATTCTACCTATAACTGACTACTCACTCATTCTACCTAACTGTTTATTCACTCATTCTACCTAACTGTTTATTCACCCATTCTACCTATAACTGTCTACTCACTCATTCTACCTAACTGTTTATTCACTCATTCTACCTAACTGTTTATTCACCCATTCTACCTATAACTGTCTACTCACTCATTCTACCTAACTGTTTATTCACTCATTCTACCTACCTGTCTACACACTCATTCTACCTAACGGTTTATTCACTCATTCTACCTAACTGTCTACTCAATCATTCTACCTAACTGTCTACTCAATCATTCTACATAACTATCTGCTCACTCATTCTACCAAGTTATTAAGAATGGAACATGTAGGGGGTTAGCACTGATCCCATAAAATGTGGAATATTCAGTATTTATGAGATACATATTGCATTGATTCTTTATGATGGGAACGGGGTCCATCCTGTATTCTTCTGTATGAAGGTGGCAATCCAAGGAACATGGCACTTTTTTCAAGTGATAGCAGTTTTAGGAACTGGTTGTATCATAATACACTGTATTATGTTTTCAAGAGCTATGTCATTTGTTAAATTAACACAACACATTGTTATGCCTAACTGTTAATTGATTTAAACAAAAACAATTGAACAAATATTAAAATTCATTAAACAATTAGCCGACTTCTGTATTGTCCCAAAGATCATAATTTTGCCAACTTTGGCTGGCAATCTACTAACAACATCGCTGAGTCATTTTGTTACTATAATTTTGTCAGATGGCACCTCATGCAGATGATTCAAATGACTCATGTAAAACATCTATATCTTAATCTTAGTTGTGAACCATTGTCTTTGCTTATGTTGCCTGACAGTCAAGGCTTTTTGTATTAACAGCATCATTGTGTGAATTTAAAATAAATTAATTTAATGCACAGACACAGAGCAGAGACCTGCTGGCAGTTGTCCTGTTTGGTACGCCAGCCCTGAAAAACAAAACAAATTACGGGATTATAACTGAAGTATGTCCACGAATCATAGAAACTTTACAGGGCTGATTGTGGACAGACAGAACATGGATGCTGGCAGAAAAATATAATCTAATAAATTTCAAAAATGACTAAGACACTGGCGATTTTTAATTATGTGCATATTTTAGCTATGTTAACATGCTACATGAGACTAACAAGCTAAGAAACGGAAAGCAAAATATTTCAAGATGAAAATGTACCTTCACAGTGCAACTTGTTAAAGATTCAACCCATTACATCTATGAATATTTCAAGGTCATTGTAGTCGTATTCCAAGGTCACTGTAGTCGTATTCTAAGGTCACTGTAGTTATATTCCAAGGTCATTGTAGTCATATCCAAAGGGCTGTTTTGAAAGCCACCAGGAGAGAAAAAGCAGAAAGATTAGCTTATTGCAGATTAGGTCCCGGATGATTCAGCCCAGTGAAACGGCTGATTTGGCCCATGTCAGTTGTTTCAGTCCACTGCACATGAGCAGTGGAAGTCTAAGGACGGACGATTCGGTCCACACTCTCTGTATGGGTCACGTGTATGGGAACACCCATATAAATTCATAATTATGTAGCACTCAAAACTTGGTTATTTGTGGTTAATTATTTAATGTATAATGTATTAACACATTAATGAATAATAATAAATGGTTTGTATGTATATGTATATATATATATATATATATATATATATATATATAATACAGTATATATATATACATACAAACCTTTTATTATATATTTATTATTATGATTCATCAATTATTATTACATTATTAGTCATAGATGGTAAAAGTAAGATTGATAATTTCTCGAATACTAATCAATAATTATTATCTACTAAGAACAGTTATATATTTCACAACAGGGTCATTCCATGTCAAATCAATCACTTTTTGGTAATTTTTGCATCACCCGACTCCAAATTTAATGAAATTTAGTACAGTTGTTGGTTCACATGAGTACATCAAAATAAAAAATAAAAATCTAGGTCAAGTATCATTGAAGATATAGGTCACTGAGCTTTGACTCAAATCGCATACTGACCGCTACATTAATGCCTGTAACTCTGCTATTAATAAAGCTAGAGAAACAATCAATATATCATTGGAAAGCCAATAAACATGCACACATAACTGTAATAAAATAAAAACAATACACGTATTGTGAATAAAAATGTTTTAATTTTTGAAATTTGACCTTTGACCTCAGATACCCAAAATATTTATCCTCTGATTTTGTGAAATATTTTGTACACAGTATCCTATACTGTTGCAGAAGAGTCCCTGAAAATATTTGAGTGGGCAAATAATAATGTTCACAGATACATTAAGTTAAGTAAACCTGACATCGCCTGTGGATGGAAAATTGCACCAGGATAGCACTGTATAACCCAATACAAACATACAGCACAATTTCTGATTTTGCTAATATTTTGTATAGATTATCCTATACTATTGCAGAAAAGTCCCTGAAAATATTGGAGTGGGCAAATAATAATGTTTAGAGATATATGAAATTAAGTACACCTGTGGATGAGAAATTGCGCACCAGGATAGCACTGTATAATCTGTGCAATACAAACATACAGCACAATCTCTGATGTATAAATCCATAATGTATGTATGCTCACTAATTATATAATGGCTATTCAATATACCAGGGGTTATTGTTATGCAATTATCCATTAGAGGGACAAGATCATGCACATGTAAATATTGTCTGTAATGTTATGTGATTTGTGGCATACAGAGCAATGTTAAAGCATACAAATGACCAACTTGTATTGCGTAATACATAGGGTAAGTATTGCAGATTGAATTGTATTGATAGTTGATCAACTTCATGTGTGATGATTGCAGTTTCATTAAACTGAGACATAATATGTGAAGTGATCTGAACAAGGTGAAGTAATTAAATTTATAATTAGTGAGCACATATACATTATGATTTACACATCAGAGACTGTGCTGTATCTCCGTAGTGGGTTATACAGTGCTATCCTGGTACAGTTTTTTATCCATGGGTTTACTTAATTTGTATCTCTGAACATTATTATTTGCCCATTCTAACATTTTCAGGGACTCTTCTGCCATAGTGTAGGATATTGTATAACAAATATTAGCAAAATCAGGACACATTTTTGGGTATCTGAGGTCAAAGGTCAAATTTCAAAAATTACAACATTATTATTTATACTAATGTTTTAATTTCATAATAGTTATGTGTGCATGTTTATTGGCTTTCCAATGATATATGGATTGTTTCTCGGGCTTTGGGTCAAAGTTCAGTGACCTATATCTTCAATGATACTTGACCTAGATTTTTTTATTATTTTGATATTCTCACGAGCCAACAACTGTATGAAATTTCATAACAATTTGAGTCAGGTGATGTTTTGAGTGATTGATTTGACATGGAATGACCCAAGAAAAAAAATCGTCAGATACAGGTTGCCAAAAATCAGCTTTCATATCACAGGCAGGATGGACGATTCGGCCCATGTAGCATTCCAGTACCGGTTGCAGATATGGTTGATTTGGCCCATGCGAGCACAAGTTGGTTGAACTTCAACGACTGCAGAAACGAATGATCCGGCCCAATGGGCTGAATCTGTTTTGGCCCGAATCATTTAACTCCCTTTTCCCTGTAGCCCAGAAATTATTAAAGACAGTCAGATGATGCCCACCTGTATATTGTGCACTTCAGCCTACCAGACCTTATAGGAGTGGATCCCCTCATATGTTCAGCATATCAGGAAATCAACAACAACATTTGACAGTAGAACATGATATCCTTGGGATTCACCATAAACAGGACATATCATAATCATTGCAATTGATTGAGTTTAGATTTGAATCAATCACATGTTTAATACTGAGTTTGAAATTTATGAGGTCAGATTTTGTTTTTTTGTAATTACTATATTACAGTACTACCGGTACCTTAAAGTAATTTCCATCATGGTTGATAAAAGAAAGTAATTTAGATAATATAAACTAAGTGTCCAACTAAGTAATGAGAGGTTAATTGTATTGATCTTGTCGCTTATATCGCATCTTATATGAGTACTTATTGTCCGGCCATCTAAAAAGAGGGTGTCATCCTCTAGAGTGGAATTTGTCGTATTCAATTCCCCATAAAAGGGATAGTTATGTTGGCTGACAAAATTATATGTGTATGGAGTCATGATATCATTTTATTGGTCAATTTCAGCTTTAATGTAAGCAAAAATAGCGGACTAAAAATTTGAGATTTGGTGATCCTTGAGGGGGGGTGTAGATGCGAATCTTGTGATTATGATATCAGTAGTGCAGTAGCCAGAGGGGGATCGAAGGGGGCATGACCCGCTTCATGCCCGATTCATAGAGTGACAAGGTGCAGAGGTTACAGGGGTGCCTGTGTAGGATTTCCCAATCTAACCTCTTGGCAAAAGAAATTTGTCACCACTCAAACGGGATTACGAGACTCTCAGTGCAGGATCTGGGCCACTTCAGCGGGAGGCAATAAGCATCCAGCAGGCTACTGACCAAGGGGTGACAGGGTAACGAACATTCATCATTTACAATGTGCTTGATGGCTATAGGGCGTGTAAGTCTCATGCGCGCAAAACAAGGCTGGGGGCAGGAAATCCTTATTCTCCATGTTAACATATAGGACTTTGTTTTGTTTTTGTTTGTAATAATCGAACTGTTCCCAAATAACATGTTTATTACAGGATTATTACAAGCAGAAGCAATGAAACACTTTGCCGGTGACATGATCACGGTAATCATGAAGTACTTGTGTTTGGATCTTATATGAATGCCATTCTTCGCGCGGTACAACCTGTTTGGGGCAAATGTATACATGTGTTATGATTATGTGCATTTAGACAACTTGTAAGATATAAGTGCTTATCGGAAACCACAACATACAGCAATGTAAAATGCAAATCCCGTTAAAGACACGTATGGCATAAAATCGTGTTTATTATCTGCACTACGTAAATCGCTATTTGTCTATGATAGTATGGTAAACTCAATATTAAATCGGACATTTAAGATAAGAAAGGTATAACACCAGATATTTAAGACCTGATTTTCCTAGTATTCATCAGTCGGAAGCTACAACTGTCAACCATCGTTAGAATATTATTCTTGTGTCCATGCATTCCCCAATCAGCTCCAGTCCCCCGGAGTCTCGCCATGTATCGTGACCCACTTACAAGCCCTATTGTCTATTAAAAATCAACAAAATGCAAGCTTATATTGCCAGGCATGTTAAATATTTACTGGATAAGAAAAAGTTGCATGCAGTTGCCATCCAAGCAATTCTAGTCAATTTTCCACTGGGTAGTCAGAATTTCATATAGTGAGTTTGTTCATTTTAGCTAGTAATCCTATGTAGGGGCTTTTAAGAAAGGGGAGTGATCAGTCACGTTATATGCCCGCAATTTATTTTCTGAATTGAAAAGGTGTGGCACATTTCCTATGCTATTCCACCTACTCCGAAAAGTGGGGGGACACGTCCCATTCACCCCCCACACCCATGCACTTAGTGTACCCTGGTATGTCAGAAATGATCAGGATATATTGATACCACAAAACCTGAAAAATATAATTCCAAAATTAACAAAAGCCCAACTTTAGTTTTCTCTGAAACTATCACACAAATACAGAAACTAAGTTCAGAATCCTGTTCTCCATGTACGAATTAGGTTGTACAGCCTGTGTAGCGATGTTTCATCAACATTAAGAAAGTCATACGCTTTCCAAAATGATGACATAAAAATATGTTCACAGTAGTCACGAGTGCATGACACGTACAACAGACCCTCAGTTTACTTAGCTTTGACATTTTGCATGCAGCCATCATTTATACAGACGCACCTGGGCCATGGGTGAAATTTCATAAAAACCGGAGATGGTCACTTTGATTTGGCATGGGTGTGCAGGTGAAGGCAACATATTCTTAACCTTGATAAGGGCATTCGGTATCAAAAATTATAGGGGCCTAGATCACAATTCAAGGGACACCTTTTTATATTTAATTCATATAAACACCGAGGCGGCATCTAGAGCTGGAAGGTTTGACTTCTCACAGCCTAATTTACAGCATATTTTGCCATGAGTAATTGGCAACACTGAACTACACGAATATTAATACATTTATTTCAGGTAAAAACCCACATACAATTGGTACATACATTAGCACATCTAAGTAGCCTATAAAAGATCAAATATGTTAAAAAATGAATAGATAAAAAATAAATAAGTTAGACAAATGTAAAATTGTAGAAAAACAGATAAAATAATTAGCAATATACAGGATGTGATTGTATAATAAATATGCAATTATTTCATGTAAATAAACACCATTTGAAAAGTAAGTTATATAAACAACTTACTGACTTTAAAAATATATATAATAATAAATAAATAATAATAAAGTCATATGCGAGACATGATGACTATCTTACAGATTTACTGTGTACAACGAATTGGCCCAGCTAATCCACATTGGGCCATTTACTATTTCAAAGGAATTGTACATAACCCTAATCAAGTCATTATTGATTTTTTTACATTATTGACATCATTTGATTTTTTTAAACCATAAATTCTTACGCAATAGGGCGTCAAATGTATCAATAGCATTATTAGCAAACATGCTACTCGCGCTGTCCCGTCGGCTATATCCCAAAATCGTCTATGCATATTGTTGTAGGCAGCTTTAGCTTTTATATAAGAGCCCTTATTAAAGTTAAACCATAATTGGCAACAATAAGTTGTACAGCAATATGCATGAAAGAGACGTAGTTTAACACCCACGGAACAGTGGTGACATTTCTGATAATGCTATTAGACCTAGCATAAAATTACGAAGATGTCTCAAAATATCTCCATCATTTTTCAGGTCATTGCATAGTATCACACCTAAATATTTGCTTCTTTGACATATGCAAGCTTGTTTACGTTCATATATATATATATATATATATATGTGGACCTTTCAGGTTAAAACAATGTGATTTGAAGACCATTCATAACGACTTGATAGGGTTATATTCAACATCATTTTCAAGGCCAAACTTTGCACATATGTTCAGCAAACCCTGAAGCCCACTTGAACTTTATTTATTTCGGTCACCACATACAAATAAATGCACAGCATACAAGTAAGTATAAATAAAAACATGTAAACATGGAGATCCTCTAGAAACCCCTAGGGGGTTATATCGAGGACCACCAGAACAGAATAATAATAATTTAAAAACAAGGTTTCATAATTGCAATTAATTCATACAGTACTTACAATAGATAAATAGATATGTCTGACTACTAGTTAAAATGTAAATTTTTAGTGTGCTACTACTATTTTCCAGCACTAGTGGCATAAATTCATCAGACATTCCAACATACTTAACCAAAACAAAATCATGTGAAGTTTGTGAACATAAAATATTCTTACTAAAATATCATTAAGAGTAAATTAAAGTAATAACAATATCACAACATTACCTACCACTAGAACACTACTACTACTTATATTACTACCACATCAACGATATCATGAATTATGCTAATTACCTAAATAAGTCATCTAAACAAATAATGACAAAATACTACAACTACAAGTACAGTATATAATCCTTAGAAATGTCTAAGTTTCATATCCCATCAGGGATAACTCCTTTAACTTTCTTTTAAATAGTTATTTTATAAGCTTTCTTAACTGTTGAGGTAGTGCATTCCAGAAGTCTGGTCCAGAGTAATTTATTGTAAACTTTTGTTGTTTATTCTAATGTGCTTAATGCAATACCCATCATAGATTCTAAGTTTGTGGTCCTCAATGTTTTCCATTCGCTTATGTATAGAAGCTATCTGGGAGTTGATCATTAGTGAATGTATACATACAAATCCCTAGTTGATGTTTTTGTAGATCATTTCATTTTAACAGTATTAATTTTGAAAACAGAGGATCCATATGTGATGCACGGTTATCCTTATTGTTCTCTTCTGTAGTACCGGTAACTGTAATTTGTTTAAATGAAGTTTTTGTAATAAGATGTTATGATCTATTGTGTCAAATGCTTTACTGAGATTTTTTTGAATCAAGTTGAATTGACATTTATTTGGCATATAAAATACACCGAACATGTGTTAATAATGAATGCCAGTAAAAACAAAACTAGTTGAAGCAACTGGACGCCCTTTAAAATTACATAATAATTTCTACCTCTAATTATGTACATAATAATAACTTGATTAATAACAAGATACAAATATACATATGTTTATACATACAGGGTGCGAAATAAGTCCGGTCCGATCGTCCGGGACAAGTAGCTTTAGAGCTCGGATTAGTACAGTTTTAGTAGAGTAGTCCGGTCGGACTAGCTATGACTTGAAAATGGCAGTATTTCTTTTAGTAAAACAATAGACCAAGATGATAGAGCATACACTACAATATTCCAATATATATATATATATATATATATATATATATATATATATATATATATATTATTATTCATATTAATTACAAAAATATATATATATATATATATATATATATATATATATATATATATGTTTAATTAATATGTAATAATGTCTAAGGACTAGTTTTTTTGAATCAAGTTGAATTGACATTTATTTGGCATATAAAATACACCGAACATGTGTTAATAATGAATGCCAGTAAAAACAAAACTAGTTGAAGCAACTGGACGCCCTTTAAAATTACATAATAATTTCTACCTCTAATTATGTACATAATAATAACTTGATTAATAACAAGATACAAATATACATATGTTTATACATACAGGGTGCGAAATAAGTCCGGTCCGATGCCGGAACAATAGCTTTAGAGCTCGGATTAGTACAGTTTAGTAGAGTAGTCCGGTCGGACTACTATGTTGAAAATGGCAGTATTCTTTTAGTAAAACAATAGACAAGATGATAGAGCATACTAATATTGCCAATATATATATATATATATATATATATATATATATATATATTTATATATATATATATATATATATATTATATTAATAACTTTATTTCCAATAAATGTGTAATTAATATGTAATAATGATCTAAGGACTAGTAAAACCAATTCAGGACTAGTCATCTATAAGTCAGTAGTCCGCATCTGACCAATGCGAATGTATCATGCAAACTGTACTATAAACTTTTCCAATTACGGATATATATTTATACTAGTATATCATTATATACATATATATATATATATATAATATATATTTATTATATATATATATAATGTACTATAATGACATTCTAACTTCTAGCTTAAGATTCACTTCCAGGATCCGTAAACACTGGAAAAAGCTTTTATATGCGAACACTTGACTGAATTAACTGTATACAGTTTTCTTATATACACAGCATTGGGTCAGAATGCATACTGTACATATATATATATATATAATTATATATATACATGTACATCAATGAATATGCCTATATTATGAGTTTTTTCAATGTTGATTGATATTTTATCAACCAAGTCAATCATTGCCATGTATGTAGAGTAATTTTCCATGGCTAAATCCATATTGTGTTTTTGATAATAATATATGTTATTATATATTCATTAAGACATTTTAAATCCTATTATACATGATTAGGCGCTCTCTGAGTCTGGTATTTTTGACAGGCATGGAAGAATCGAAATAGGACTGTAATTTGCAAACAGTTCAGGGTTTTCACTTTTGTATACTGGAATAACCTTAGGCTTAGCCCTATATGGAAATAAACTCGTAGGTAACCGTGCGATAAAATCTTAGCTTTGCTTGTAAATCACTAAATGTAATCTGGACTAGGCCAGAAAGTTCTTCGAAAGACCCATTCCTTGGCTTTGTCAGATGTCTAGCTAACGTTTGGCTTTATTCTATGAAGAACAAGTGAGAAACAAGACATATGTGATCTAGGAAGCCTGGTAAGTAAAATAATTGAAGTCGGCACAACCACAGTGCTGCTAGCACAGGCTGTTCACCCCTGCCCTGGGCCCTGGTTCACATTATCAGTATCACTAACACATTTTTTTCAAGTCTTTATTGACCCAGGGAAGGTTGTATCTGGAAGTTGTAAGACGGACTGGTACATAGTGTTTCATAATGTTGATGATTTTTTTTGAAACAAGGTTCCATTTGTCATTGACTGTCATGTTTTGGTTTAAAGAGAAGTATTCATGTGTGAAGTCATCGAGAGATTTCTGGATGTTAAGGTGGTCAGCTTTATTTCTGATGAAATTTTTTCGTTTGGGGCGATGTTTGCATTTGGGTGAGATATTTACATCAATGATAATTGTGTTGTGGTCTGCTATGCCGTCTACTACATTTAGTTTCTTTATTAACCCAGGTCTATTTGTGAAGCGATGACAAGCAAAAGCAGAAGCCTTAGGCAATCAGTTCAAAAGTGTCTTCACATATGAAGGAAATTCCAAGCTGCCAAATCTGAATGACAGCCCACATGGAAAAATACCCGAATTAACAATTTCACTTAAAGGAGTACATGACCAACTATCAAAAATTAACACCTCTAAATCGCAAGGACCAGATGGCATTCCACCATGGTTTCTAAACAGATATGCCTACCACCTAACACCAATAATACATGATATCTTCCAATCATCAGTTGACTCTGGTCAAGTCCCCAAAGCCTGGAACGAAGCAAACATAACAGCAATTTTCAAGAAAGGAAACAGGGCAGAAACTTCAAACTACAGACCAATATCCTTAACACCTGTGATTTCTAAACTTCTTGAACACATAATTCATAGCCACATCATGAAACACCTTGAACAACATCACATCCTAACTGACCACCAACATGGTTTTCGTGCAAAAAGATCAACAGAAACTCAATTAATTCAAACTGTCCATGACATAAGCAAATATCTAGATGAAAAGAAATCTGTAGACATGGCCATTCTAGACTTCACTAAAGCATTCGACAAAGTTCCACATAAAAGACTAATCCACAAACTAAAATACTATGGCATCACAGGCCCAATATCGTCATGGATAGAAAGCTTCCTTGCAGAAAGAACTCAACAGGTTGTAATAAATGGATCAGCATCCAAACCAATTAAAGTCACCTCAGGGGTACCACAGGGAACCGTACTGGGGCCCTTACTTTTCTTACTTTACATAAATGATCTACCCAACAATCTCACTTCAAACGTTCGCCTTTTTGCAGATGACTGCCTACTATATCAACCAATTAAATCAGACAATGACATTTCTCTCCTCCAAAATGATCAAATCAAACTTGAGGACTGGCAAAACACCTGGCTTATGAAATTCAATCCCACCAAATGCCTCACAATGACATTAGCCTCAAGAAAACCGACACCAAATATTTACACCTTCTGTGGCCAACAACTTAAATCTGTTCAATCACATTGTTATCTTGGTGTACAAATATCAAATACATTAAATTGGACAGCACAATGCAACTCAGTCGCTAGGAAAGCACAACAGACTCTAGGAGTCATTAGGAGAAATCTAAATAAATGCCCAACCCACATTAAGTCAATAGCCTACACAACCCTTGTCCGACCAATACTTGAATATGCATCAGCATCATGGGATCCACACTGCCTAAAACATATTAAAACCTTAGAAAGAATCCAAAGACAAGCTGCCAGATTTTGTACACATAACTATTCTAGAGAACCAGGAACAGTAACCCAACTTTTTAAAGACCTCCAGTGGGACACCCTCCAAACAAGAAGAAAAATTAAAAGACTTAGCATAATATACAAAATGGAACATAACTTTATAGATATCCCGCTAGATCACTATATCCAACACAACACTAGAACCTCACGTAAACATGACAGTCAGTTCTTGCAAATTAGATACTCTGCAAACATAATATTATTTGGAAGCAGCTTCTTCCCAACAACAATTAAGGAATGGAATTCTCTCCCCTCAAACACTGTCTCAAGTAAATCACTAAAATCATTTCAGAATAGTTTAATCCAACATTTTAACAATTAAGTCAGATGACCCACCATGCGCACTGGCGTGATGTGTCCCTAGGACATTTTGCCAGTTAAGATACAGATACAGATACAGATACAGATACAGATACAGATACAGATACAGATACAGATACAGATACAAATAATTGACAACGTAGTCTCGCTTAATCGACTGTGACTGACCTGATTGTCGACGACGCCTTCACCTTCACACTCCATCATAGACATAGTCCATGGCATCGAAAAAAATAATTGATTAAAAAAGCCTTAACAATTATGAAAGGTAACACTGTCGTTTAGTTGCGTATATACCATTATCACCATTATGTGAATGCTGGATTTATAATGTGTAAATTAATTGGCTGGTCGTTTTATAAGTTCTACAGTCATCCGTTGCGCTGTAAAACGTGTTGCTACGCAAAAAATCACATCGTCTGCTTACTATAGCGCCATCTAGCGAATGCTTCTACATAAATATTTTATTATCTACCAGATGGCGGGTTGATTATTTATAACCAATGAAATATCGGTGACTATTTACTGCATGTCTGATCTTGACCTATATAAATTTCTCTTATAATAGCCTCGGATACCAAGGCCTACTGAATGGCTAACCAATGATAGCCATCGTTACATAATGACGCATTGCAAAGAACAGGGTAAATGCAATGACGCGCCAAAATTAATCGTTTGCCGTACCAGTACAGTACTGGGTTTTCAACACAATAAACCGTTTGCAAGTTTCAAACTTGGTTATACTAATGTGTGTGGTTTGAAGTTAAAGTAATAATATTGTTTGCTAATTGCAAATTAAAGCAATAAACATTCTTTGTGTTAATAGTTAATGAGAACGTTGAGTCGCTGTCTCGCCGACGGCGAGGCCGATGGCTGCTGAGCTTGCTGAAACATTTGTGGTGTCGGTCACTTGCCAATCACCCCTAATGTAATGGCATCGGAGGACTGGGGTATATGTATGAAAACTCAGCATTTAACAAATTTAGTTGGGACTGTTCGTGTTACCATAACTGCCAGTTGCTGTAGTACAGAGGTGATCACAATTTAAAGCGAGGTTCACACCCACTGTAAGTGTAACTGGTAAGATTGTTTGTACAAATTGTCCGTGCCCATTTTTGTCACACCCACTGGAACTGTTTGTCATTGTTCAGTCAACTTCTGTCAGCACGATATATATTCTTTTGAAGGAGTTGTGAATGTTTTTTTAACGAGGGGACACCTGGACCTGGTCATGAATGTAGGTATGCCATACCATATTATATGGGGCTGGTGTGCAACCATTACAGCTGGAGGCGCCCGCACAGCTGCCAGCTGGCAATCGGTGTCACTGATCAGCCGTGGTACTGGTCTGTGTGCCAAAGACACTGATACAGTCACACACATTGGCATGCACACACACAGTGTTGTCACATAATAAATCAGTCACCGAGTCAGAACTAGGGCTGAATCAGTCAATGACATTGTCCTGAGGCTGAGACTTGGAGTTGAAGATGAAGACGAACTGACAGTGACAGGACTGACAGCGTCACGCCAACAGCCATGACTGTCGGTGATATTGTCACAGCGATGCGATGGCGTTACTGTAAACCAGTGCTGGTACACATCAGAAAGACACACGTCTGTGCTTGTTCTTCAAATGTAGATATTTTGTAACTGCTAAAGAACATTCAGATAATGTTCACAGAACTATTTAAAAAGTAACATGACCAATAATGTGTTTCATCTTTTTTGTAGGTGATTGTGATTTTTACTAACATACTTAACTCATCAATATGATGTGGTAACACAATACGTAATTTCCACTGATCTCTGTTTGTTATTCTGGAGCCAGGCAAGTCCCTCTGAGACTGTAGTTTTTAAGCATGTCAAATAGAAATATTTTATTCGTTGATACTAATATCTATTTTTTAAATAAAACAGAAATCATTTACATGCTGAAATCTTGTGTTTGAATACCCCTCACCCTGTTCCAATAGCCCCCTTAATCCCCTCTGGCTACAAGGACGGGTTAGAGCGGTGTTACATATATTTTTTTGTATTCTGATGATTATAACTTGTTAAGAACATTTATAAAGTCCACAGTTGAGCAACTTCATTTTTTCCATCAGAATACTAACAGAAATTAATACAGATTTCCAGTGTATAATTTGCTAAGTAATAACCACCAGTATTTACACTTGCAGCTCAATGCCTCAACGCTTACATTTGCTTCAACCCTGGCTGTCAGACGTCTCAAGTGATTCCTCTGGCACCACGCCAAAGAACTGTTTGGTTTTTGTCACGCAAGTTGATGAAGGAACATTGCCCGTGGTGCCACCTGTCCAGTTGGCAACTGACCAACTGCCGTACAAATACAAGATCGTGGAGCCGGAACCCTGGGTAGGCAAACTGTGCTATTTGATTATCTATAGATTAATATACCAACTTTGGAGCATTGTAAAAGTATCATCTCCCAAGTGCTGAAGCTCACAAAATTCTTTTAATAATCAATAGTATATGTTATTTGCCACATCGAGGATTGTTCGTGGTGCTTCACAACATATTAAGATACATAAATAATAAAAAATATGAATATATGTATATTAATTAAAATGTTTGTAGTAATAACATTTGTTACAAAGGGTACCACTGTCTCAGTAATTGTTATGTAAATGTGTATTGATTCTACAGCACCATATTTGTATTATAAGTATATGGTGCTATACAAGTACAAGAGAAATAGTATAAAATTAAAACAGTTAGATTTTCTAGAAAATTATTATCAACCATGTGCCTTGCCCCTGGTGATGACTGCAGAAAGGGCCGGAGTGATCAGTGGAATCAAGTTCAATATAAAACAATAAGTAACAGTGATAACTGCTGCCATTTGTTTACATTTATTACTCCTAGATTGGATTTGGCTAGATTTTAATACTAATAATAACACAGCATTTCTGAGCACCATTAATCAATATGATAGCTGCACAGAGGCAAATAATAATATATCTGCAATGCTTTTAAATGTGTTAAAATTGTATTGCAAAATAACTGTAACATTAAAACGGTTGGTTAATGAATTTCATCACATCTGACACATGGCAGAGCTCCTTACTGTCCTTGTGGCCGCAACATAAATTATTTTATGCAAGCAGTGTACGTTGTTTGTCATAAGAAATATTGAAATCATATGACTGGTTAATTATGCGTTATATGGTACAGTATTTAGATGTGTAAGTTTGCATGTAAAATCAGTGTTAATGAAGTTTTTCTTATAATTTAATTTTCAGTGTCCAAAGAAATACGATCATCCGTGGGTAAGTCTGCTTGATTACTACCTGCTTGTACCAACTATATAGCATGCTGTTCCTGGATGTGGTTCATTTAAAAATCTGTTAAATAATACTGATTATAAAACTATATTTCAACAAGACTATTCTACCAGAATGTGAGCAACATCACATGACATCAGTGAACGATTTAGATCCACAGGTTGTGTAGCAACGTAGCAAGTTACAACTAAAGCTCCAAAGTCAGTTTTAATTCTTGCATCTATAATGTTGCATCATGGTGTCTGGCTTAGAGCATCGACTGAAGCATGATGTGCATTTCTGAGTTACATTTCTTCTCGTAATAGCAGTGTTTTGTCTTTCAGTGCCAGCAGCCTGTCTCTGCCTGGCAGTGCACCACGGTACCCACAGATCAGCCATGCCCAGGCTGCCTTCTCTAATGAAGATTTACTCAGAGGAGGGTCAGCTGCTTCACATGTAAGTGGAGTCTTAACAATTGTATTAATTTTTATAGAGAATGTACATAACTGTATCCTAAATTTCCTAACTTATTGTAATAATGTTTTAGTGTAATACCTCTGGGAATGCAACTATTTATATTCCCTACAGTACTATTGTCATGGCCATTGCTATATTTCCAATCCTTCTATTTATACTCATTATAAACATGTTTTTTTCTTCAAATGTAACCACACGTGAACCAGGTAATACATTTTTATGTACTTATATTTATCAGTCTCGTTTTGTATCTGATTTGTAGCTGATGTTGCATGCTTTTAACTGTCACATGTCATGTTTTAGGCGATACTCTGGGAAAAGGACAGCTAATATTTTGGGGAAAGAGATTCAGGAATTGGAAGATTTATTGAAAGGTAAGAAATACAAAGTGATGTCAAACTATCACAACATTTTACAGAATCAGTGTGGGCTGCTCCTGTACAACTTAACTTATTATGTGAGACGCTTTGCAACTAATTGTGTACATAATAATTATAATATTATCAGTATGTTTTTCTAAAATGTATTCAACATTAAAGACAAACAAACTACAATTATCCATAAAAACAAACTACAACGATCCATGCCCATATGCATGGAATAGGCAATACTTTATTGTGGGTGACTGTAACAGGGTTATCAACTAATATGTATCAGGTGTTTTGGAAACTTCTTGGTGGTACATCTGAATGGAGTGAGAAAGTCTTGGGGAGTGTGTCTGCTGATCGCACTCATATAGGACGACCCAGCTAAGTCCCCGATGCACAACAAGAAAGGGTAGAGTAAGCACGAGTTACATGTCTTGCATGGGCGAGTGATGTTAACTAAGATGCTGCACTTGTGTATTTTAACGTGCCACCTTTGGAGTGTTGTAAGTGTATCTCATCCAAGGTGCCAAGGTCCTCTTGCCCTTTTATGTGGTCACTTGCCTCCTCTGATCTACCTTTGTTTTTCCAGATTTGTTCCTCAATATGACATACTTGACTGCTGACCTCCAGTAACTGATGCCCTTGAATTGTTAGATAATCAGTGAAGATAAGGTAGCATTCAGTGATACAGCCATGCATGCACATTGCACATGTCACTGTCTTACTGGTGTGTTGTCTGCAGGTGTTGGTTCTTGTGATGGTTGCTCCATTTTCATATAATATCAAGCCGAGATCAGTCACCTGCTCAACTGCACAAAAGGAAGAGTGGAAGAAATTGAAAGGTAAAAGTTTAACATGAATAAAGCATTTATTTAGAATACATGCTATGGTGAATTCAACACATGAGTTATAAAATTGTATAAGTGAGAAGTGAATGGTAATTTTCCTTTATCTAAAAAGCAGATCTCCACTCATTGTAGAAAAGTGTGTGTGGTGTGTGTGTGTGTGTGTGTGTGTGTGTGTGTGTGTGTGTGTGTGTGTGTGTGTGTTGGAGGGGCCGTGATAAATAAGCCCCTCGTTCACCTCAAATACTGAGGGAGCTCAGCCCATCCAACTGCTCCCGTTCCGCGACGCATAATAGGGCCTACGTAAAAACGCACCTAGGGCCTATATATTTTATATATATGTGTGCGTGTGTGTGTGTATACGTATATATATATATATATATATAATATTATAGCAACACAAAGTATTTTAAATATAAGGAAGACACAAAAAGTTCAAGCACTTATTTGCACGGCGTAATAACGGGTTGTAACGGCACAAGTAATCTGAGCATATTTTACTCGTTCCAATGGCGGCAAAGTCACTCTGCTCAACTTGCAACGAGGGGTCATAGCACAGGTAGACTTCCTGGTCTAACCCATACGAATGTAGTACCTTAATAATTGTGTCATTTGAGATTTAAAAAAATAATTTTTATGTGAAATGAGTACAATAGGACAGGCCTACTAGTAGGTTCGGTGCTATGATGTATCTGCAGTGCAATGACACATGTTAGGCAGAGTGCTGTTGGCGTAGTGATTTTTAGGCATTTTTTCTTACATGATCATTTTAAGAGAGCCTGAGATATGCTTTTTTTACGAAATTTAATGAGCATATGACTGCAGTGATTGTGTTAAAATAAAAAAATTCTCAAGTCCAGTTTCCTTATAATCTGACAAAACGTTAACATGGTCGCCAATGGGAAAATCAACAGTGCTGTGTGCCCTAATAACTGGGTTAGGAAGCTCCATGGCAACAGAAATGCTAGGTGCCATTTTTGCATATCAGATGATGTTGCTGCTACAGAGGTGTGCGAAAAATGTAGTTTTGTCCACAACTGGTCACTGTTATGTGTGAAAAAGTTGTAGAAATATGCCAAATATGGTGCTAGTAATTGTATACTTTTACACAGGGGACACAAAGTTATGATGGCTGGCACATCGTGTCATCTATTTTGTAGAAAAACAGAGTCATTCATGCTGACTCTAGTCTAGTTTAGTCTAGAAAAGACTCAATGCATGCCATGTATCAACTATATGTGACGAGTCCTGACGAAATGAGTCACATAAATATTGAGTTATATATATATCGTTGGAAAGAGCAAATATTCAGCTTTAATATGGTATATATCTTGTTGCTATAGCGTATTTCTATCTGAAGTTATGTCACGTTGAACACCCAATGGGTTGAAATGTTCAAACTGAGAAAAACCCGTTTGAAGTCTGAGAACATGTCTACTGAAATGTACCTTAGTTACCATGAACGGATTTCCTTGAAATTTTGCACAGACTATAAGAATGATGGTCTTGTAAGACACTGCAAATGTGACTTAAATGGGTAGGGTATTTAAAAAGTTATGAGCAAAATACACATAGGTTGAAATGTTTAAACTGAGAAAGCACTGTATGAAATGTGAGAACATGTCTACTGAAAAATATATTAGTTACCATGAACGGATTCCCATGGACTTTTGCAACAACCACGATAGTGATGTCATTGTAAGACTCTGAAAATATGAATAAAATTAGAGGAATATTAATAAAGTTATGGAAAAAATACGTTTTTCATGTATACTTCTATAGGGATACCTTTACGAATGTCATAGCATACTCACAAACAGCCTTGGCTGACATGTAAACACATTTATTTGTAAAATAATAATAGATACAAAGGTGCAGACAAAACAAATGTGTAAACACAAACTGTGCTGCAAAGCTACAGAGTCCCACAACAGTTCAAACATTGGCATCACTGCCACGACCCCGGCCAGCACCGCCACGACCCCGCCCAGCTCCGCCACGACCCCGGCCACGAGTTCTCTTCCTTGCTGGTTGAGTTGGGGAAGGCGATGGTTGACGAGGAGGTCGACCTCGGCCACGTTTTCCTCCTCTGCGCACTGCAGATGCAACGGCAGTCGAAGGCCCAGCCTCGGGGGCAGTTGACGGCCCTGCCACAGGAGAATCTGCCCTCTCAGTGGGGCGAGGACATAGCACATCCTTCCATTCTTCCTTCACAAAAGGACGGATGTGAGTGTGAAGGTATTGCTGCCGGTCGTGACTTAAGCCGGGTGGCTCAATGGCGACTGGTGGTGTAGATGGCAGCGAAGTATCACTGTCCCCCATCAGCCTGAACTGCTCCTCAGGACTGTCACGAGCTGCCTTCATGAAGACGACACCAGGGCTGGCTGCGTCAAACCTGTGAACAATTTAACACTGTTTAAAAGCCACTTTTCATTGCATACAGGCAAGTAAATATTTTGCACAAATACAAATACTTGTACCAGTGGATGAGGGCAGTGAGTCGGTTCTGGCTGATGCTGTAAAATACCAGACCATCATTTTACTAGCCATTGCCAGTAATTGTGAGGTCAAATAAAAGTGCACAATACAGGTATATGTAAACGGTGTACTGTGTAAGAATAGTGAATCAGCTTGCGGTTTATTTAGATAAATATTAAATAATTATAAATTTCAAAGATACATTGCTAAAAAAAATATACTAGCAGTTATACAGTGTATAATGATGAGTTATTTAACATATATTACTATCACAGAACACAAATGCATAGAAATAAAGATTTCTGTTACTTAAACATAAAAGTGTTTGTTTAATGAAACAACGTGGAGTAAACTTTGGAACTCTCAAATGAGAGCGTGTTGCTCTACCCATCATGCGACATCCTCACAATAATAATATTATAATATTTACAAAGGATAATAAAATACATACGCATGCATAAACTTGAAGGTTTCCCGACAAAGCTGGTGCCCATTAACATAGTACACCATCCGCTGGTGCTCGCGGGCTTTTTCTATCCGCCCAACACCAAGAACTGTGTCTGACAGGTTCATGAACGTCGATAGTTTTCCGAGGAAAACTAGCATCTGTTCTCCTTAAACAAAACAAACAATCAAGACGGTATTAATTTCTGTCATAAACCTAGAATTGGGTGGTTGTGACACACAGAACAAACAAAAAATGTCTTGACTACATCCATGCTGGCAATAATTATAACTGCTTTATATTTCTGAACACTATGCAACAGGATTATAAATTTGTCCTTGATTACATATGATAACCGAGTATAATTCATACAAAATATGTCACAAACGTGTGCCTTTTCTTCAATAATGAGGAACTGTGTAGTTTCAAATATAATAATTACTATAATTATATTTTTAAAGTAGTAACATATTTCCTTACTTGGCGTAAATTCTGCCATTTTCATCCTTGTGTCAACCACCTCCTGTGGCTGATATATGCTGTAGCATGGATGGCCTTTGTCGTACTTGCATGTACACCTAAAACATAATACAAATTATTATTCAATAGGCCAATTTAAAGCATAACTTTGTAAATAATCGTGACTATAATATTAAACTGTAATAAACTTATAATAAAAGCTATGCTACATACATATATTACTGATTATTCTAGACACAAATAAGACGTTTGGCACCATTAATAAAAATATATATAATAATTAACCTCTCCCAGACCTAGTGTCGGTAGTGAACTAATGTCTGACCATCCCTGCATATCATGGGAAACCGCATTGTGTTATATCAAGTATAGTCTTGGAGGTAGTAATGATCCAAGTAATAATCAAATTAGACATCTGCCATGATAAAAAAATTATCACTCTGGTAAAGTGCACGTGCACTCAAGTCCAGGCCATTGCCTGGCTGTGTCACTGCTCGTGTAAATAACAATAAATAAACTGAATCACAGACAGTGACACAACATCCAATTATTATGCTTACGTTGGATATGATACACATACTCCGATAGCGCATACAACATATGTAGATAATAATCATACATACCGAAACCTGTTAACTTTCGCCAGTTCTTCGTCCACCGAATCCAACACGATGTCGTCGGGTTCGGCCGCCACTAACATGGCATCGTCGAAGTCGTTTCTTCGGTCGTCAAATAAATCATCCTCGTCGGATGACCTCCCATTACACTCGTCCGTGTCCGATCCCGACACACATATATTCTTCTAATAATCTATCTAGATTTTCCTGATCAGAATTCGCAACATCGCAATTTATCAACTTAGCTAGCTCGAGCACCATTTTTAAAGGGACGGACTAAGAGAACTGCAAAGCGCATGCGCCACTGCAGCTCAGCGAATCAGAGGCCTGGAATTACCATACGCTTAGCAACAAAGCGCGAAATGTTTACGTCTAGGGGAATCACTCAAGCCTCCCTATAGGCTAAATTCAAAAGCATGTGACCACGGCCGCTCCATATTTGGGTAGAGGATATCCCGGCCTTTCTGACGGTACCAAAAGTTTTAGGGACCGTCAACAATTTACGCGAAAACCCGCGTCAAAAATGTAGCGTTTTCGGCTTTGTTTTAGCGAATTCATCCGTGAAATTTTACACAGCTACAACAAAACTACTCTACAAACAGCAAATAAGCGCTGTTTTAACAAAAACGACGATGCCAGTCGATAATATACACATTAAGGACCAAGTTTATAGAAAAATCGCCAAATCGTAAATTTTCCGGTGGCAACACATGTTGGCATTTTCTGGCGTTCGAAAAATTTGTACATCCGACTCATTTCGTCAGGACTCGTCACATATGAGTTTGGAGTGACATTGTGTTGGTAAAAAAAACAGGAGTTACTGTCTGCATCAGGACATAAGCTTTAGCCATGGGCAATTTGAAGACTACTTAATTATTAAACCTGGACATTGAAATCCTGAAGTCAAACTTACTATTTTAAGTGGTGTAGAATGCTCTGGACTGTATGTAGTGAAGAGACTGATGTCATTTCAACGTTGATGCTGACATTTTTTGTGTTGTTGGAGGTTCTCTGCATGCATGACTCAGATGTAATGCTCTTTACTGCATAGGCCAGGTAACTCAGCCATTCCTCGATTGTGGTCGCATGTATGGGTATGTCTCGGAAAGTTGATCATGCATGTTGAAAAGGGCTGTGCTGTATATTGAGTGTACAGATGCGTTGCATTGAAATGTGCACGTGCATGTATGTGCACACACATATGCGTGTATGTACAGACATGCACGCATGCATACACACACACACACACACACACACACACACACACACACACACACACACACACACACACACACACACACACACACACACACTCACTCACACACACACACACACACACACACACACACACACACACACACACACACACACACACACACACACACACACACTGGTTTTGTCTGGTCATTATTTGCCTTGAGTAGCTGTGTCAGTCGTCATCTAACTGTGTTGAACGCAGTGAGTATGGAGGCTCACCAAGTTGTCAACATTGTATATGTTCTCTCCTTTTTATCACAAGTATCACTGCTAATATGAAATATACCTATTAGGCCTTGTATTTGCTGCTTTATCAATGAGTGAAATAAAATGTATGTCCTACTTACCATTTCAATGCCAGTTGTTATAAGCAATGTGCATATTGCTCATGGCCAAAGTAACTATCGTTGTCATTGACACAGTATGGTTCCAATGTAATATTTTATTCTCTCACACATAAAGTGTTATGTCATAGGTTCATGATATGGTTTTTTTTCTTCTGAAACCACCAATGTTAAGTCTTAATTTTGCAACACTACGGACTGCATTCCCAATGCTTATATTTTGCATCCTTCATTGCACCAAATACAGACTAAATCCAATGAGTATTGTCACTGAATATAATAATACAACTTTTAGGAGCCAAGGCCGTCTAAAATCCTCTCAAGTGCCTGGATTGTCAGATTTTTATGGGGGTGGGGTAACTTTATAAGCTATGTATTATTTGCTTAAAGAGATATGTCAAGACTAGATGACATGAAAGAGGAATAAGTCAGCTGTCTATCTCTACCACTGACTCATGTCTGTCACTAGCTGTCCTCAAAGGAAAGTCCAAGATGCATCAGGATTTATGACAGGCTTACAGGAAGTGGGACTGGGCATCCTTTTGATCTCATATTGGCCTGTAAGCTCTGTGAGGATACAGCAATCATTGATCCATTGTTCTGAGCAAGTGCACTAATTGGGCTGTGTAATAGCATTACATTTGACAAGTTGTGTTACCTCACTTTTCTGAAATCCCCATTTTAAAGTAAAATATGGACATTATTATGTAGGGTAGGAGTGACATAACTGTTTTTGTATATTTTTATTTCACAATATGGTAACAACAGACTATGCATGATTTTCTTGCAGATTATATGGTTGGCTGTCACAGACATATTCTCTATGCATATATACGCAAGCTGTCAGTTGCAGTGTGGTCAGCACCATAAGAGGTATTTATTTTATTATACAATATTGGCCCATAAAATAAGGCACGAGTGGTCACTTGTAAAGTGGGTAAAAAAATACCAGATTAAGGGATGACATTGATTTTTTTGGGCTCCTGCATGATATATATGTAGCTTTCAAAAGAGCCTAAATTAAAGGTTTAAAAAAAAAATCCTATTGGATCAGAGCACAGTTAGACTTCCTGGTCTAACCCATACAAATGTAGTACCTTAATAATTGTGTCATTTGAGATTTTGAAAAATTATTTTTATGTGAAATGGACAGACCTACTAGTAGGTTCAGTGCTATGATGTATCTGCAGTGCAATGACGCATATTAGGCAGAGTGTAGTTGGCGTAGTGATTTTTAGGCATTTTTTCTTACATGACCCTGCGAATGCAGAAAAGCGTGCTCAGTTTGGTCAATATTGAGGGGCAGTACACATGCATGCATTTTAAGAGAGCCTGAGATATGCTTTTTTTGACGAAATTTGATCAGCATATCAGTGACATGACTGCAGTGATTGTGTTAAAATTTAAACAAATTCTCAGGTCCTGTTTCCTTATAACCTGACAAAACGTTAACATGGTCGCCAATGGGAAAATCAACAGTGCTCCGTGACCACGAGGTAACCAAGAAGATGTCTGGAGACGCTGACCCAAGTACCGCTCGCCGCTGTCAGCACGCTACGGAAGTGTCATACAATTTCACCAGACAGAAGAAATATTTTCTACATGGAGAAAACTGTGGACTTGGCTGGCGAAGGCAGAAAAGGTGGGCTATCTTGCATACAGCTGGAGGCGCCCGCACAGCTGCCAGCTGGCAATCAGTGTCACTGATCCGCCGTGGTACTGGTCTGTGTGCCAAAGACACTGACACAGTCACACACATTGGCACTCGCACAGTGTCATCACAGAATAAATCAGTCACTGAGTCAGAACTAGGGCTGAATCAGTCAATGACATTGTCCTGAGGCTGAGAATTGGAGTTGAAGATGAAGACGAACTGACAATGACAGGACTGACAGCGTCACGCACGGCCATGACTGTCGGTGATATTGCCACGGCAATGCGATGGCATCACTGTAAACCAGTGCTGGTACAACAAAGGATGCATCACCTCAGAAAGACACATAGGTCTGTGCTTATTGTTCTTCAAATGTGGATATTTGGAAACTGCTAAACAAAATTCAGATAATTTTCATTCACAGTACTATTTAAAAAGTAACATGACAAATAATGTGATTCATCTTTTTTGTAGATGATTGTGATTTTTACTTACATACTTAACTCATGTTGTAACACAATATGTAATTTCCACTGATCTCTGTTTGTTATTCTGGAGCCAGGCAAGTCCCTCTGAGACTGTAATTCTTAAGCATGTCAAATAGAAATATTTTATTCATTGATACTAATATCTATTTTTTAAATAAAACAGAAATCATTTACATGCTGAAATCTTGTGTTTGAAAACCCCTAACCCTGTTCCAATAGCCCCCTTAATCCCCCCGGACTACTAGCAGGGGTTAGAGCTGTGTGACATATATTTTGTTTTATTCTGATGATTATAACTTGTTAAGAACATTTATAATGTCCACAGTTGAGCAACTACATTTTTTCCATCAGAATACTAATATACTAATAAAAATTTATACAGATCATAATTTATTTTATGCAAGCAGTGTACGTTGTTTGTCATAAGAAATATTGAAAAACGTATGACTGGTTAATTATGTGTTATGTAGTACAGTATTTAGATGTGTAAGTTTGCATGTAAAATCAGTTTGCATGTAAAATCTTATAATTTAATTTTCAGTGTCCAAAGAA
The DNA here is from genome assembly GCA_025642075.2 of Ridgeia piscesae. Lineage (NCBI taxonomy): Eukaryota > Metazoa > Annelida > Polychaeta > Sabellida > Siboglinidae > Ridgeia > Ridgeia piscesae. The sequence goes on from JAODUO010001264.1 coordinate 121,033, forward strand.
ACACGATCATCCGTGGGTAAGTCTGCTTGATTACTACCTGCTTGTATATACTATGTAGCATGCTGTTCCTGGATGTGGTTCTTTTAAAAAGTCTGTTAAATAATACTGATAATAAAACTATATTTATGCGGGACCATGCTCCTTGTTTATAAGGAATCGTGACTCGTTTGCTGTAAGTGACAAGGCATATATGCGTTTGTAAAAGAGCTTTGTATTAAGCCAAACATATATACACATAATAACAGAATCCACATAAATCCTGATACAATGTAAATGTATTATGCAAAAATAATTATAATACAAAAGAAAACCTAAACAGCAAAGGTGGGTGAAACCAACCACCACATATGTTGAAACAAGGGAAAGCGTCGTAGCGCCCCAAAACCCCTCGTACAAATAATATAATAGAATATTTCTTCAACATGTCAAACAAATAGCATGCATACAGGTGTAGCTGGGGCAGGTGGGTGGGAACCTCAAACATAGCTGCCAATGCTATGAACACAAAATATAACGAAGAGCAGTAACCACTATAAGTATTGCGACATAAATTAGACAAATACAAGTAGCATACAACTCAATAACGAATGTCAATATGTGGTTACCTTTCTCTTCGTAAATTCGAACTGGGGCAGCGGCAACAGTGCCGCTGTCTTTTATGCCAATAGTTATCACGTGGGAAGTCATGTGATCCTGACTGGGTCACTGGAATTACCGTAAATGTTAGTTTTTAGACTCGGAGCAACGCCCACATAAAAGGCATTTGACTTGCATCATAATGTGGTATTTATGCGGGACCATGCTCCTTGTTTATAAGGAATCGTGACTCGTTTGCTGTAAGTGACAAGGCATATATGCGTTTGTAAAAGAGCTTTGTATTAAGCCAAACATATATACACATAATAACAGAATCCACATAAATCCTGATACAATGTAAATGTATTATGCAAAAATAATTATAATACAAAAGAAAACCAACCACCCGGCCAGCATGGCCCAGCGCCCACCTGCATAAAACTATATTTTAACAACAAGACTATTCTACTTGAATGTGAGCGACATCACATGACATCAGTGAACGATTTAGATCCATAGGTTGTGTAGCAATATAACAAGTTACAACTAAAGCTCCAAAGACAGTTTTAATTCTTGCATCTATAATGTTGCATCATGGTGTCTGGCTTAGAGCATCGACTGAAGCATGATGTGCGTTTCTGAGTTACATTTCTTCTCGTAATAACAGTGTTTTGTCTTTCAGTGCCAGCAGCCTGTCTCTGCCTGGCAGTGCACCACGGTACCCACAGATCAGCCATGCCCAGGCTGCCTTCTCTAATGAAGATTTACTCAGAGGAGGGTCAGCTGCTTCACATGTAAGTGGAGTCTTAACAATTGTATTAATTTTTATAGAGAATGTACATAACTGTATCCTACATTTCCTAACTTATTGTAATAATGTTTTAGTGTAATACCTCTGGGAATGCAACTATTTATATTCCCTACAATACTATTGTGATGGCCATTGCGGTATTTATAATCCTTCTATTTATACTCATTATAAACATGTATCTTTTTGCATCTGATTTGTAGCTGATGTTGCATGCTTTTAACTATCACATGTCATGTTTTAGGCGATACTCTGGGGAAAGGACAGCTAATATTGTGAGGAAAGAGATTCAGGAATTGGAAAATGTATTGAAAGGTAAGAAATACAAAGTGATGTCAAACTATCACAACATTTTACAGAATCAGTGTGGGCTGCTCCTGTATAACATAACTTATTGTGTGAGAAGCTTAGCAAATATTTGTAATAATTATATCAGTTATTACCTGCTAGGGTCCTCAAAGAGGCTGCAGCAGAAATAGCCCCAATTATCACACACATTTTTCAGCAGTCATACAACACTTCCAAACTTCCAGATGACTGGCTCCAGGCACCAGTAACACCAATACACAAAAAGAGCCTCAAATCAGACCCTGCCAATTACAGACCCATTTCATTAACATGCATCCTCTGCAAAGTGATGGAGCACATTATCCTTAGCAACATGTGGAAACACTTACACAAACACAACATCCTCCTCCACTTTCAACATGGTTTCCAGTCAGGGCTGTCTTGTGAGTCCCAACTCATCGAGACAGTCCATGACTGGATAACAGCTATGGATAACAAGTCACAGATAGATGCCATCCTGCTTGATTTCGCCAAAGCCTTTGACAAAGTCCCTCATAAACGCCTCCTATCAAAATTAGCCTACTATGGAATAACTGGAAACACCAAAAACTGGATAAAATCATTTCTTTCACACCGAAAACAGAGAGTTTCAGTCAACGGCGCCCTGTCGGATAATACATGTGTTACATCTGGAGTACCACAGGGCTCAGTCCTAGGACCAGTTCTTTTTCTGCTATACATAAATGACATAAACAACAACATTCAATCTCCAATACGGCTCTTTGCTGATGACAGCATCATCTATCGCATAATCAAATCTGAAACAGATAACAACATCCTCCAATCTGACCTGATCCAACTACAAACATGGTCCAACAAATGGCAAATGGAGTTTAACATCCCCAAATGTGTGCACCTCCCAATAACAAACAAAACCAAACCCAGACTACATTCATATTCCCTTTGTGGTGTGCCACTCTCCACAGTCTCCAGCCACCCATATCTTGGAATAAAATTAGATACTAAACTAACCTGGGCGAATCACATCACTGACATAGCTTCCAAATCATCAAACGTTTTAGGTATGATCAAACGAACCCTCGAACCATGCAAACCTGATGTAAAAAAAACTGCTAGTCCGACCAAAACTTGAATATGCCTCTCCTATATGGAATCCACACACCACTACCCAAATTAAACATCTTGAAAAGGTACAGCACTGTGCAGCCAGATTTGTCAAAAACAACCATCGACGCCAAACAGCCACAACAGACCTAATAGCCACCCTTGGATGGCCCACTCTTGAGCGACGCAGGATCATCAAACAAGCAATGACATTTTACAAAATTTTAAATAACAATCAACATCACACCACCACCGGGCCTACTAAAACCATCAAAAAAACGTGGCCATTACATCGCCACCAGGTGCCGCATCAACACTGCATTGTCTCCTTTTACCCCCGTGCAATTCGCATCTGGAACATGATCCCACCACACATTACTGCAATAGAAAATCCCATAACTTTTCAAGCAGCAATAATGAACCTCCCCTTCCCAACACCCAATCACCTAAATTGCCTGTAAAACAAACAAACAAGTTATAACAAACAAACATATATACAACCAAACACATGCGCACAAGAAGCACTACAAACTCCTGCGTTAGCCCAAGTTTGGGCTGTTTGGAGTAAACAACCTGAGACCTGAGTATGTTTTTCTAAAATGTATTCAACATTAAAGACAGACAAACTACAACTATTCATGAAAAGAAACCACAATGATCCATGCATGGAATAGGCAAGACTTTATTGTGGGTAACTGCATCAGGGTTATCAACAAATATGTATCAGGTGTTTTTGTGGCAACTTCTTGGTGGTACGTCTGAATGGAGTGAGAAAGTCTTGGGGAGTGTATCTGCTTATCGCACTCATAGATGATGATCCAGCTAAGTCTCATCCCTGATGCACAACAAGAAAAATGTAGTTTTGTCCACAAATGGTCACTGTTATGTGTGAAAAAGTTGTAGAAATGTTAATATATGCCAAATATGGTGCTAGTGATTGTATACTTTTACACATGGGACACAAAGTTATGATGGCTGGCACAACATTAAAGACAGACAAACTACAACTATCCATGAAAACAAACCACAATGATCCATGCATGTGTAGACGGGGGATTTATCATTGAAGAAGAACACGTATAAACGATTGTACCATTTATTGTGGTGTGTTCGAAATAATACGAGAGAAGAACGTAAATACTAAACAAAAAATAAAAACCTGTAAACAAAAAAATATCATTACTACATGTGTTACAAGGTAACATAAGATCATTCAGGAATAGCAGGAAACACAATATTCATTGCATAATATTGATATAGTTAAATTGCCTGTAGATCGTCTCAGATACCAAATAGCAGGTTAGCTCCTGTGATATTTGTAAATAGATATCAATTCTGCAAAACTCCTTGACGGACTTATCATCAATAAACACAAATGTATATTAATGTAAACACCGCTCTCCCATGTTGAGAAACGAATGCATCCTAAGTAACATCAACACAGTAATACATCCAATTAATTATGTCGTGTATATATATAGAAAGTAAATATTCAGTTAATAATGCATCTACAATTAAATGTATACGTTACTACATTATATCCTTCTATGCATAAGGTATAACCATGCAGTACTTATTCAGGAACAAATAATACTAACACAAGCAATATGTATTGTCTTAAAATTAATTCCATAACATATGACAAAGCATGTAATTGTTCCTAACCAATTAATAATACATTATGACATCCATGCATGCAATCATGTGTGCTCACCCCAACTAGGAAATGCAGAAACTACTGCAGCTGAGCACCGGCTCAGTACATGTACACAGTCTATATGTAGCTATGCTACATGTCCTTGCTGTCTGTAAACAAGTAAGCAACAATCCTACTGCCAAGCATGGTACCAAGTATAACAAGTCTATCATTAACCGATTTACAACCAATTATCAGCTGTAAACTAATAACTAATTATGTCTGCTAACATAATTAATCTATAAACAATAATTAATGCGATAAGATAGCACTCTGTTAACACTCTGTACATTCATACAAGCTCTGCAGATGACACATCTACTAAGTGTCACATACACTCTGGCTTGTGTAGCCTCGCACAACAAGTGTAATTACCTAGTTAGAACAACTTAGTGATTAAAACAATACTAATTGAACATAAACCCATGCATATCTAACCTAATCACATAAAATACAATGTTAATAGCCTCTCTCTCTCTCTCTCTCTCTCTCTCTCTCTCTCTCGCTCTCCTCTCTCCCTCTCTCCCTCTCTCCCTCTCTCCCTCTCTCCCTCTCTCCCTCCCTCCCTCCCTCCCTCCCTCCTCTCTCTCTCTCTCTCTCTCATTAGACTAGCCAGCTATCCTGCTCAATCCAGTGGGCAGTCGGTCCAAAGTCCACTGACTGGTCAACAGGGCTCATATGCATGTCCCCAGACTAGCACAGGCACTACCCTCCGACTAACTGTGCCGTAGCCTAGCGAGTGATTCAGTCGGTATGCATGAGCCGGTCGCAGTGCGATTTAGCCGCCGCATAGTTGGTCTGCAGACCG
>JAODUO010001265.1:0-2500 GCA_025642075.2 Ridgeia piscesae
AAATATGGCGCCCGCACAAAGATATACCACAGTTGTTTACACTCGTCGGGCAAGTGACCTTCTCCGCCAGGATCGTTCCAGGCGTCGTTAATGTGAGTATACGACACGAAGTTGGGTTTCTGTAGCAGTAAGAAACTAAATAAATAATTACGTATCTTCTCCATGTAACATAAACTGAATACAAACTAACTTGTTGCGTGTTTGAACAATGCATGTATAAGAATAAGTTCATATAAATTTGTAAAATTGTTTGCACTTTTGTCATCCTACCCAATAAGTCAACCAGCACAAAACTATTGTTTTCAATCTACGACAGGTGTCTGTGGAGGGAATTCAGCTGATAGCGCAGGCGGGAGACGTCCTTGGGTTCACGAACGAAAAGAACGTCGGCCCGATAGGATTCTCGTTCAGAGAACCCAGTTCTCTGGGTGTCACCTACGTGGCGCCACTGTCTGGCAGAACACTGCCGGCCTTACACGAGAGCATGCTGTTTGAGAAGACACAATTGCCTTACAACTTCGCCATAGGAGCACTTTGCGACACAGGTAATAGCACATAGCCTCGACGCAAGCATAACACGTTTCTGTTCACGTTTGCCTTGTAACACCACTGCATTATATTACATACATGAGTATATTTCAAATTCAACAGTGTACACGAACATAGTAGCAAATACAAATAAACATTGTCAACATCAAAAAATATAGGCAACTGAAATATAAGAAAGTGGCCAAATTATAATGAGCTTGTAAAACTAAACAAATATGTGTGGGTTAGTATGCTGGTCAAACTGCATCGCATTCCGCACCGAATTCGCAGTATGTAACGGTTACTGTTTAGACGGGATAAAATACATTTGATTTGCAACCACATTTCTTTTAAAGTACGTAAATCTACGTAAAGTTTAAAGAGTAGTTCGACCACATGTCATTTTGTTGGCAAATTTATTTATTTCATCGCATCGAGCGAACAACCTTATAGAAAAGTGGTGGTGATAATGATACCGAGATGACTATGATAGGGTAATTTATTTCTACAGGTGTTATGTTACCATCAACAACCCCGTCTGTTACCGCAGCGCCGAAATCCACGTCGTCACATCCGGTGAGTACTGAGTAGTGATGTCGCCGATGATGACGTCAATAATGCCAGAAGCCCATGGTGCTGCTAGTTTCGACAATGGTTCGCGGTTCATTTTTGAGACTGCGTAATGATGACAATAAAATAATGACAGCCGCTAGTAAAATAGGTTCCAGTTTTAAAAGTGAACATAGATAAGTACACGTGGCGGTGTATACTTCAATAAACATGTAATGTTTTGTGTTAGATAATATATATGATAATGATGATAATCATAAGAATAATTATAGTTATTTTAATAATTATCACGACAACAGTAATCACAATAGAAAGAAAAATATGCCATTATCATATCAATGATGACATGTTAATATCTTTCTTCTTAATTCTTTCCAGGCCTCTCTTTTGATACCGACGATTATCGGAGAAGCGTACTTGACGTCTTCCAAAAACTACATCAAAACTGGCGGCGACATCACGTACATCATGACGAACTACGCTTGTCCCGGATATGGCGTCATCACGTCATTTTGGGCATATTTCGTCAATCCGGGAGACACAGAGTTCCAAATATGGAGAAGAACCGGAAGTGACGCAGTTATCTACAAATTGGTGGGAAGCAAACGATACAGAGCGAAGCACGCTAATCTACAAGAGGTGTTGATATATTACATCTATTTAAGAATTATATACAGCAATCGATTATATGTTTATATACGAAAGAACGATTTGAAAAAAGCCTGTTTATCTGTTGCTTTCTATAGGGTCTATCGTGCTTTTTAGAGGGTCTATCGTACTTTTTAGAGGGTCTATCGTACTTTTTAGAGGGTTTACCCATCTCTTCTGTAGTTTCTCTAGTAAATACATTTTCTACAGGTCCTCTTTTATTTTTCTTAAGGATATATCCTGCTTTCTAGATGGCTTACCCTGTTTTTCTATAGGGTATATCCTGTTTTTCTAGAGCATTCTATCCTGCTGAGAATATGTACTATTTAGTCAGTCTCCACGTGACGTCACTGTAATAGTAGCAATGCGTTAGAGGTTTTTCTTCACGTTTTCCTTCATAAGCTACTACTTGAAATGTCGTTATTTTCATATCTTTCAACAATTTATACTGTTCTTTTTTGACTTGCAAGTCGGGAAGCAGAACTCAGAGTCAACAATGATTAAAGTAACAAACGCAACCAACAGAAGCAATCGACATCCGTTTTTACGCCAGAGTATATCACGTGACATTTTCTCTTCGACACAGGTACAATTAGCCGAATCCGAGTATATTCCCGTGCGAAAAGGGGACCTCCTCGGATTCCACAACGATGACGACGTAGGGCTGATTGGTTTCAAATACGCCCGCCAGACGGTGTATTATACACGAAGCGGAGATGACGTAAATGTTGGAGCACTCGCCTACTTTGAAAAA
>JAODUO010001265.1:10000-20000 GCA_025642075.2 Ridgeia piscesae
CACACACACATTCTGGAAGCATGGTCGAGGCTAAAGTCCCATCCAAATAGAGGGATCAGTGGTAATGTTTAACAGCTAGGTACTTAATTATAAATGATGATTATAATAATAGTAATACTAATAATAAAAAACATCATATAGTCACGTTTTCTAAAGGTTGTGATTTTTTTTATTAAAATAATTTTACACAAGTTAAGTACTATAGAAATGCTATCAACAAATAAAGTAAATAAAATATTACATTTCGTATTTCTGATAAGAACTCTCAGTACACATTACAATTGTATCATATTAACATATTTTCAAATTTGAACTTCATAAATAATACTGGTAATAGACATATAATGCGTCAGTGGATAACACAAAACAAACTACGTTAAAATGTTCATTACGTTGTGCGTCAATGTTGTCTAATTTAGCTCGTTCTGCAAATGTACTCTCTTAAATGCGCTTAGAGAGTTGCGCAGTCTATTTTTTTACAAGTGTGTCGCGTTAACCGCTATGGAGTCCAGTGGGCCGACACGCATCCAAGTTAGACAGTAAAATTACCCCTATCTCTCTAAGTGTCACCTAGCTGGGTGACCGCACTGGGTGCGGTGCACAACAGCCACCCAGATGCCGCCCAACTAGGGGATACCGGCACGAGTAACCGATAAGCGGATTGCCGCGTTTTGAGAACAAATCTTCCCAGAATTCAGTTCACCTCGGACAGTCCTCATGGTGGAAGTAGTGAGACAACAGCGACATTATAAAAGGACAACCTTTCTCATGCTGCGATTATGGCCTTAATGCAGGCATACGGCCAAATATAAGAACTGTTACAACCTTGTCCAACAGGGACAGAACAAGGGATGGAATGATGTGACGGCAGAGGTCAACGCTCTATCGACGACGTTGCGGAGTGTGGAGGACCTAAAGAAAAACTGGCAATGAGCCATTTTTTTCTGTTAATAAATATTTGAATAAAAGTGAATTTAAAATTGCATAAATGTGTTATTTATATAAATATTAAAATACTGTTTGCAGTGTTTTTAAAAGCACTGAATGGAGTATTAATTTGCAATATTTATTTGTCATAATAATTAATTCAGTTAATTAGTTAATATTATCTAAGTAGTGTACCACGTTAACAGACCAACACATTCTAATTAAGACCAGTAGAGTTCATGAGTATGAAGATATTTATACATATTATGCACAGTGCATAACCACATTTATTATGAGAATAAATATATATTAACTAGTCATGTAGTAATAAATAAATAAATTAGTTAATAGGTGATAATTAGCGGGTAACCCCGACAGACAAAAACGGTTTTTGTAAAATGCCACAATGTCCATGAATATATGTTTATATAAACATACAATTTGTAAAATAAAAACCTGTAATTGTGGTAAGAGATATAATTTAATAGTTATGTAATATTAATAAATTTATCAGTATTCGTTTACAGACCAATACAAAAACAAAAGGCCATAATGTCCATGATTATGAAGATAATTACACATATTATTATGCAATGTGTATAACTACATTAACAGAAAGTTACAAATATAAATTAATAAATAATGTAATAATAATTTAATTCATTAGTCAATATTTTATAATAAGCACGCCACTTTGAAAGATCTACACATCTTAGTAAAAGGCCATAATGTCCATATTTATGAAGATATATACATACTGTCATTATGAACTGTATACAATCACATATACAGGTGTAATACATGCAAAGTAACAAATCATTTAATAATGATAGCAATTAAATTTGTCAATATTTAGTAATTACCATTCAACACTGACAGACACCCTTATGTCCATGATTATTTAACAAGATTTAACAAGATTGCCACCTAGAGATTCAACTCTAGATGGCAGGTGGACTAGGAAGCCATTTGGCTTATCGAGAGTCCAACCTATCTATCTAAGTATACCCCGCCCGTCTTAGGTATATGTCGATTTTATTTTTAAATATATTAACACTACTAGCACCTACACAATCAGCTGATAATCTGTTCCATTCGTTTACTGTTCTTTGTGAAAATGATAATTTTCTAATATCTAGTCTACACTGCTTCTTTGCTAATGTAACTCCATGTCCTCTAGTCCTTCTCTCTTCCTTGACTGTGAAAAAAATATTTCTGTCAATATTTTCATATCCATTCAATATTTTAAACACCTCAATCTGATCTCCTCTCAATCTTCTGGTTTCTAGTGTTGTTAAACCACATTCTTTTAGACGCATTTCATAACTAATATTCATGAGTTTTGGTATCATTTTGGTTGCTCTCCTTTGTACTCTTTCTAGCATATCAATATTCTTCTTGCGATATGGCCTCCATGCTTGTATACAATATTCTAAGTGAGGCCTAACTATTGTTTTATACAGCGGTATTATTAGTTCTTTTTCTTTGTACACTATATTTCGCCTAATTAATCCAAGAATTTGGTTTCCCTTCGCTGCTGCAATTCCACACTGCTCTGATACCTTCATGTCAGCACTAATAGTTAACCCTAAGTCCTTTTCCTTTAAGGTAGTATTTAGTACAGTATCACCCATTGTATATTGTGCATCTTCATTCCCATGTCCTGTGTGAAGGCACTTTCACTTTCCAAAATTAAACAGCATTTGCCACTTCTCAGACCATTCTATCAACTTATTTAGATCATCTTGTAAATGCTGTCTATCTGCATCACTTTTAATTTTCCTAAACACTTTTGTGTCGTCCGCAAACTTCAACACCTTACTTGTTATGTCATCATCCAAATCATTGATATATATATTAAGAATAAAACAGGTCCCAGTACTGATCCCTGCGGTACTCCACTCAAAACCGCTTTCTAGTTTGAAACCTCCCCATCAACTACTACTCTTTGTCTTCTATCAATAAGCCATTTTTCTATCCAGTTGATCATTCCATTTCCTATGCCATGGGCCTTTAGTGTAAGTAGTAGTCTTTGGTGTGGCACTTTGTCAAAGGCTTTTTTAAAATCTAAGTAGATTATATCTACTGGTGATACCCTCATCTTCCAAAAAACATAACATATTTGTTAAGCATGACCTCGCTTTTAAAAACCCATGTTGAGATGGGTTTATCAATTTATTTTTAACAAGAAAATCAACCAGGTGATCTTTAATGAGTCTTTCTAATAGTTTGCAAATCACCGATGTTAAACTCACTGGTCTATAGTTCTCTGACTTGTTTCTCGAACCTTTTTTAAATAATGGTATAATGTTTGCTTCTTTCCATTCTAACGGAACTATTCCCTCCTCTAATGACAAATTGAACACTGTTGCAAGCGGTATGCTGATTTGTTCTACAATTTCCAATAGTAATTTGGGAGGAATCCCATCCACTCCAGGTGATTTATTATCCTTCATATCTCTCATTTTCATAGCTACCATTGTTGGGGTTACAATTAGTTGTCCTAAATAGTCAAACTCTCTCCCTTCGAACTTAGTCTCAAGTACTGGTAATATACTAATATCTTCCCTGGTAAACACCGAACTAAAGTACTCATTTAGGTTTTCTGCCATTAAGAATCCCTCTGTTATTATGTTTCCATCACTACCTTCTAGAGGACCGACCTTATCCTGAACTTTCTGTTTACTTCGAACTTACGCATAAAAACTCTTGCTGTCATGTTTTATATTAAAAGCTATTTTTTGTTCGTAGCTTCTCTTTGAACTTCTAATTTCAGCTGTAGCTTGATTAAGTGCTTCTTTATAAATGCTATAGTCTTCTTCACTTCCGGTATGTCTATATGTCTTCCAGGAGGACTGAGGACAGTCATAGAATGTATACAAACAGTAAACCACTGCTGCCATTGATACAACGCGCTGTGAGTCACCCAGCTGCAGTTGGGGCTGCTTCGAGTTGCCCCAGAAAGTTCCGCCTAACTTGTGACATACCCCAGCTGGGTGTGTGTCATGCAACCGCCCCTACTGGCTAGGTGTCACCTGGTGTTATTTACCCTAACTTGGGTGTGTTTTGGACTTGGGTGTGTGTCATGCACCTGGCCACTGAAGACGTTATTCCATACTCTCTGATCATACTCGTCCTCACTTTTATTTATCCATTAGACCAGTTGACCGCCCGTTTCTGATATAAAGTTGGGATTTGCTAATTATCAATAATACTTTTTTCACAATTTGACAAAGATAAATTCATTAGTCTTTGTCTACCGCGAAACCGAAGCGTGTTGCGATATCACAATACTATGAATCTTGTGCCGTATCGTGCTGTATGTATCGCGATACACCGATACTGTGAATCCTTTGTCATGCAGTGCGGCGTGTCTCACGATATAAAAGATGAAGGTAAGATCTTATACAGCCCAGCATCCGGTCATCAGGACTGCTCAAAGCGCTTTTACATTTTACTTCCCTGGCAGACCTGTTCAATCAAACACGGCCTGAACTTCTCTGAGACGCATCCATCCATATGCTACAATTAATGCGCGAAGGCTGCTCGTACACATATCCACCACTGTCTATAACTCATTTACACAGCTCAGTGGACTGGAGCAATGTAGAGTGAAAAGACCTGCCCAATGTTTTAACACCGCAGCACAGCATTCGGACCCGGGTTCTCGTAGTCGAGAGTCCGAAGCTCTACGATATAATATACTGATACTATGAATCGTGTGCCGTATCGTTGTATGTGTCGCAATACACCGATACTTTGAATCATGTGCCGTGCTGTGTGTATCGCAACACAACGATACTATGAATCCTGTGTCGTGCCGTGCTGTGTGTATCGCGATACACCGATACGTTTGTTCCCAATCAGAAAAGTATGTATACAAACCAGCGTTGTTACTGACCCGAAGAATTTCACCTTTGGTCAGTGGGACGGTGGCTATGGTACACTATAAATGGACAGAAAGAGCGTGACTGACCACCATTATAAATGTTATCATAATCATCGCATCGGTCAGAAGCAGTATCTGCCATCAGAACCGTGGGTGCTTTTGATCTTTGGAGTTCGGAAGATGAATGGCAACTATTTTATGCACGTGGACAGCATGAAACGGTAGATTACTTGCGCGAATGTCGATTTTGTGTGTTTGTGTGTGTGTGTGCGTCTATTGTGTGTATTGTGTGTGCGTATGGTTGTGCTTGTGTTTGTTTATGTGTGTGTTTTTGTTTGTTTGTTGGTTGTGGTGTGTGTGTGTGTGTGTGTGTGCGTGTGCGTGTGCTGTGGTGTGCGTGTGCGTGTGCGTGTGTGTGTGTGTGTGTGTGCTGTGTGTGTGTGGTGTGTGTGTGTGCTGTGCGTGCGTGCGTGCGTGCGTGTGTGTGTGCGTGTGTGCGTGCGTGTGTGTGTGTGTGTGTGTGTGTGTTTTGAGTGTGTTTGTGTGTACGTGTGTTTGTGCGTATGTGTGTGTGTGAGAGTGGATGTTTGCGCGCGCGTGTGTATATGTATATGTACGTACGTGCGTGGGTTAATGAATTTTTGTTTGCGTGCGTTCTTGTGCGTAAATGTGGCTGAATGTATGCGGCTGCATGTATTCACGAGTACAGGTGTTAGTGTGTTTGGAAATGTGTGCGTACGTGTGCGCGTGCGGGTGTGCGTGCGCGTGCGCGTGCGCGTGCGCGTGCGCGTGCGCGTGCGTCCGCACACGTGTATGTATGTGCATGAGCGTGCGTGAGTATGTTCATGTATGCGCACATGCGTGTGTCGCGCGCACGTTCTAACTTGCGCGTACAAACGGAATTATATTTGCTACGACAACAAGCAAATTGTTTATTACGTCACAAATATGATAACCCAAGTGCCAATAACATGTCATTACGCAGACGGTATACACTATCCAATCGCATTGTTTATTAACTTTGGCATTTCGCCATTTCGCTAGACAAAGGCATAGCGAACGAGCACCTACAATGCCGTGAGCAAATCACTGTTCAACCTACAGTTTAAAGTAAATGTCTGCTGCACAAGTACTGTAGTATTTTCTATTGTAGTTTGGAAGGGAAAGGGTTAAAAAGATCTCTGTTGAATATGATAGTACACGAAAAAATTCAAAGTTTTTTCACGACGTTGAAGTCTTGAATGCGGCAATGCATTGCTAGCTAATCACCCACCTACGTAAGCCTCGGAGGCGTTGGTGATCAAATCAGTGATCAGTCTTTGTACTCCCAGGTATGATGTTATATAACTGTCCGATTACCAAACAGAATGTCACTGGACGGAAACATTTACATTATCTGTTATTTAAATGCAGCGAAGTGATTGGTGCACACAATAACTAATGATCTATTCACAATATCGACGTTTGTTATATATTGAGTTTTATGTATAAATGATAATGATAAATAAAGCTCAGTTGGGTTCACATAACATAGTCTTGTTATCTAAAGACCGAAATACATATGTTCCTTAGCCGCAAATGCATACGCACATAGAAAATTCACATGTTTCATGTTAAAATTACTTACACTAAAGCGAATTATTTGATACAGAAAAGCTTGAAACAGGTTCTTTGTGTGTGTTGATGTAGCGTAGAGGGCATCTGCCTCAAAATCAACACTTTTGATAGATAAAAATCACCGTAATGACAGCCATAGGTAAAATAAGTAACTTGACTAGAAAGAAACCACCATACTCTTCCAATTCGTGAATACCGCATCTCGCCAATTTCATCACCTACCTGTAAAAAGGAGACCAGTTTTGAAGGTGTATAAATAGAACGGTACAATAATGGAGGTTGTTTTTTGCCATTCTCAGTAATTCCTTTCTGCAGTGTTACGAACAGGTGACACGTTGACAATGGAGATAATGACAAATGAAATTCTGAGTATGCCTCTGAACATCCCAATTTCTGGCGAGCGACTAAATCAATTCAAATACTGCAAACAAAACTTGTAACAAAATACTGCATTTTCGTTTACCAGATTATGTAATTAAATTAATTACCGACGCAAATCAGACCACAAATCATGTTGTTTTTCACTCGTGCTTGATGCAAGCTTCCGATAATCCACGTCGTTTGTGGAGTATGGGTCCGCGCTTGATTGAACCAGATGGTGGAGTGCACCTCAGTGCGCTTCGCTTGTGCGTTTCCGAAGATATTTAGAGCACACATTTCACACGCAATGGTGTTGTGTTTCACGCTGTTTCGCCGTACACAGAGGCCGACTGTCTTTTAGTGCGGCTGCCCGCCCACAATCGCCAGCTCAATCGCTCTGTGATAACCGCCATTAGAAGCCTTCTGCGCCAACACCGACAACGTTATCCGACGCCAAGAACCGGTTCTGTGCTCGGCCACGCGTGACGCCAGTTGCCGCTAGCGATCCAAGCAAACGTCAGACTTCTCTACTCTCTCCGGAAAGATCGAACGTGTTCTGGTAAGTCGAGCAGGATTTTAGTGTCCGTAGTTGTCATAGGACAAATTTTATATGTGATAACTGTCCATCAGGAATACGTTTCAGGAAATCGTGTCATAAATTCCAAATTCAGAACAGAAAAGATTGTATGATACTCGTTAGGTGACGTTTTTTGAAAGGTAAACAACTAGAGACCAGTCGTGATCTATGCCGCTGTGAGTCGTAAACGTTGTTTGTTTCGCGTGTGTTTCTTAGCATACGTATAATTATGTATGACCATGTATGAGCAGATTGGAAACGATGAACATTATACGTTAAAAATAGTAGTTATGGTTCTCAACAAACTGTGGCGGTGCGTCTCTGTATATTTGACCAACATGACATGTCAGTATATCAGGAGATGACAGTGTGTCATGAGACGTCGATGTGTCTACAAAATCTTCCGTTTCTTTTTGGGAATTGCGTTTTATTTGGTCGATGTTCTGGATTTTAC
This sequence comes from Ridgeia piscesae, assembly GCA_025642075.2. Taxonomy (NCBI): domain Eukaryota; kingdom Metazoa; phylum Annelida; class Polychaeta; order Sabellida; family Siboglinidae; genus Ridgeia; species Ridgeia piscesae. The sequence goes on from JAODUO010001265.1 coordinate 17,825, forward strand.
GCGTTTGGTTATATTAAGACCACCCAGACAATGGTGCAGTGAGTACTGTTATAGCCTTCGGCATTTTGCTCGCTGTTCCCACGCCGGGGTTAATCTCGATAAGAGATTAATATAAGGCCTTATTTCAAAAGGTCAGAGTTGCTAATGCTAGAGTTTTATACGTTTTATACATTTGGTAGTTTTGGGAGTAGGACGCTTCGAGCACACATTCGTTTATGTATGTATGCATGTATGTATGTATGTATGTATGTATGTATGTATGTATGTATGTATGTATGTATGTATGTATGTATGTATGTATGTATGTATGTATGTATGTATGTATGTATGTATGTATGTATGTATGTATGTATGTATGTATGTATGTATGTATGTATGTATGTATGTATGTATGTATGTATGTATGTATGTATGTATGTATGTATGTATGTATGTATGTATGTATGTATGTATGTATGTATGTATGTATGTATGTATGTATGCATGTATGTATGTATGTATGTGTCTCTGTCTCTTAGTCTCCCACTCTCTATATCTGTCTATTTGTCTATCAACGGTTTCCTCTCTCTCTCTCTCTCTCTCTCTCTCTCTCTCTCTCTCTCTCTCTCTCTCTCTCTCTCTCTCTCTCTCTCCTCTCTCTCTCTCTCTCTCTCTCTCTCCCTCTCTCTCCCCCTCCCCCCTCCCTCCCTTCGTCTCTCTCTCTCTCCTCCTCCTCGCGTCCGTCCCTCGCTCGCGTGCCGTGCTGCGTGCGTGTCCCTGCCTGCGTCTCGTGTGCTGCTTGCGTGCTGCTTCCTGCGTGCGTCGTCGTTGCGTGCGTCGTGCTTTGCTGCGGTGCTGCTCCTGCTGCGGCTGCGTGCTCTTGCTTCTGTGCGTGTGGTGGGGTGTGTGTGTGTGTGCGTGGGGTGTGTGCGCTTGCGTGGTGCGCTGCTGCGTTCGTTGCTGCGTGCTTTTCTTTGCGCTGTGCGTCGTGTCGTGTGCTGTCGGTGCGTGTGCTGTCGTGTCGTCGTGCGTCGTCGCGTTGCGTTCTGTGCGCGTGCGTGCGGTGCGCGTGCGCGTGTGCGTGTGCGTGTGCGTGTGCGTGTGCGTGTGCGTGTGCGTGTGCGTGTGCGTGTGCGTGTCGTGTGCGTGTGCGTGTGCGTGTGCGTGTGCGTGTGCGTGTGCGTGTGCGTGTGTGCGTGTGCGTGTGCGTGTGCGTGTGCGTGTGCGTGTGCGTGTGCGTGTGCGTGTGCGTGTGCGTGTGCGTGTGCGTGTGCGTGTGCGTGTGCGTGTGCGTGTGCGTGTGCGTGTGCGTGTGCGTGTGCGTGTGCGTGTGCGTGTGTCGTCTTCGATAAGATTGTTGGATCTGTCTTTGCATTGCGCATTTCCGTTTGCACTGCTTTCTCATTTTTCATTCGTCTTGATGACAAGTCGTATCGTGTGTCACAAACCTAAATATATCGCTCTTTTGTAGTCCCATAATTACAGGTCTAGGTCATCTTTTGCTCTGGTATATATTGCGTCGATCTGCTAACAATAGCTGCTTGTTCTCGCTATTTTCGAAAAACGAAAAGTCTAACTTTGCAAGGTGTATGGTTAATTATGTGAAGCAAATGTTGCAGAGTGTAGAAAACTAAAATGATTGTGGCTTAAAGACCGTACCACGACATATAAACATCTCAGGTGGCTGTTTTTCTCTGCCTCAACGCTTTGCAAAGTTTGTAATTATACTATAATAAGCTCCATTTATTATATTGTCCTCGATAAGGAATCATCTTAGAACGTCGATGTCCGATGTGTGCGATGTGGTATGTGGACATCTGGACATCAAGATACCAATATATTAATAGTACCGGTCTTAGCTGTAGACTATCGATGACCGACGCCAGACAAACTGTGCAGACAAACTGTGTCAGCCCACGGACAAAAGAAACTTCGTCTGATATGGGATGTTCTGAGATGACCTTTGGAATAGTGGTCAGTCTGCACTGTTTGTTACACACACACACACACACACACACACACACACACACACACACACACACACACACACACACACACACACACACACACACACACACACACACACACACACACACACACACACACACACACACACACACACACACACACACACACACACACACACACACACACACACCACACACACACACACACACACACACACACACACACACAC
>JAODUO010001265.1:22500-30000 GCA_025642075.2 Ridgeia piscesae
TAATTAACGATGCTATCATAATTTACTTCACGTCTTGTGTTTTGGAATTATACACATTTTGGCGTCTCGTGAAGAGGAAATTGGGCATATCAGATAGTTGTTACAATGCTCCGTTGAGAAGGAACCATCATACTGCATTAAATAAGGTGTTGTGTCTTGGCCTCATTTAAAATCATTCCAGATACCACAGCTTGCTTCTCGGTTAAATAATACAAAAGTGTTGTTTTTCGAAAACGTTGTAGAAGACATAAACATGATTTCCGTCTTTTGTATGGCTGTATTTTGTTTGCAGAAATTTCAATTTATGTTGATCATATGCAATATCAACCCCTTAAGATGATCTCATAGTTACTCAAGAAACCATTGTATGAAGTAAATGCGATGAGTCATGACCTTTCCTAAATTGTCCTTAAGCGGTGTTGTGCCACTCCGACGTCATGACAACACTATTCTACCCAGCTGCGTTTTAAATGCCAACAGGTGCACGGTAAATAGGTGCACGGTAAATAGATGCATAAGTGACACAATTATCCACTAACATGACTAACAGCTAGTATTAGACGTTCAATTGTTTACAGTGGTATTTATATATTTCTTCCACAAAGTGCGTAGCCATTTTGATCCATTATCGTTACGGTTAGCTAGCCGCTGTCGTTAAAGCTGTATCGACGTTGAACTGAGTTGACCGACCGTAAATAGTTAATCCCTTTGGGTATTTCATACATTGTCTGTAGAAATAATCACATCATTCTGGTATGAGTTCTTTGTCAAACGCACGTTCAGCTATTTAGGTTAAATCTCTCACCACATGTTTTGGATTTAGCTGTGTATTTTGATATTTAAACACGACTGTTTTAAGATAAAGATTGTAAACGGCACATGTGGCATGAACGTATTCATATCTTCATATTATACATTATATCTGCATTGAAATGGGTACCTTTTCACACGTCTTCCCAAGTATTTCTATGGTTCGGTAAGACGACATTTCAATGATCGTACACTGACCGTGTAGTGAGTGCCCTCCCCCTCTGGGTAATTAGTTACGAAGTTTTGATCTTTCAAAGGAATTTAACATGCATTATGGATTTGCCTATGGGAGTATGTTAGTTGCCCAAGGCACGTAAATCGTACTGACCTTCACTGCCCACGCCTTATAAGATAAGTTTCAAGGCCCAGCAGTGTCCGTCAGATGTAACTGACCTGGTGCATTGTTTACGTGCTTGGTGTGTCTTTCCCGTGCCTGGACTTACGAACAAAGCTGAGCTTTATCGCAAGTCGTGTAGTTCTAAGAACGTCACGATGACACGTCGCTCACACGCGATGCTGGTAAAGTATTTATGCCACAAAAGCGACACGAAGCCTCAAACACACACCGCTAGGGTTCAGAACACTGAGGATGTCATTGTTCTCCTCTTGTTGTCCCTGTCGCCAGGGGTGGGATTGGCCATGGTTACTGTAATTGTTCGTCGTCTTCTCTTACCTCTCCTCACTTTCTCTCCCTGCGTTCTCTATCAACAGTCTCCAACTCCTTCTGTTGTTTGTTGTTGTCCTCCATTCTCCTCCCGTTCATCCCAGATCTCTCTTAACGCAGACCTCCCGTCGCACTCTCGGTCTTCCTCGCCTCCTTTTCCAACCACTTTCTGGGCATCTGATCTCTTTGCCCATTTTTCATCTCCCATTCTTTCCACATGTCCGGCCATATCAGCCTACACCTCGTCGGTTTCTTCTTAAAACTGTCCTTCACTCCAACCTCCATTCTCAGTTCGTCCTGTCTTCTCTTATTCGCTCTCGTCACTCCCACGATGGTTACTGCACAGCAATTATCTTTCACTCTTAAATGAGTTGATCTTTTTCATTTTCATGCGCGGGTTATTCTACTTGTCGGGATGCAGGCGTAAGTACCGATGGATGTTCATGTCTCTTCCGGAGAAAACACGTAACGTGGACATTACTTAATTCTCCTGCCGAATCGTTGGCGCATATGTCACATTCCAGGTAATGTCTCTCCATGTGGAGTGAACAGAGGCCACGAGTGAGAGACCTAGGGCGTCTAGGTCTTGCTAGAGGCAGTCGGTCGACCGACGGTGAGGGCGTTCACGGGGTCTTGTCTACCTGGCGTTGGAAGGGATGGATTCATGCACCTGGGAAACTGGACGTTTATTTGTCGTGCGATATAGGTGATCAAACCATCGGATACGTCACTGTAATGTCTGGTGAACGAAATACTTTAGCAACACTTTTAGCGGCGTAGAAAATAACCAATGACAGTCGTTTAAACAATTCACTCCGTATACACGCTGCGGAATGTCAAATATGTTTATGAAAGGGCACCGTAGAATTGTGGGCGTTAGTGCCGGTGTCGTATGCCCTATAGACGCACCCACTTTCACCACGAGTGCAGTTACGAAAGAGACAGAGCATAGCGGTCGTTATGTCGACCAGGGGACCAGAATTGACAGATAGCAATCTGCGGTCAGCGAACGCCGAAGGAGTGTTTTCTATGGCGGACAGCTGCTGTTAGTTCTAGTCCGACAATACTATAACACACGTACAAGTTGAGACCTATTCATTTAGGGCATGCTGGCTTTGTCGTTCTCCAACACAGCCTGAGGCGCTTAGCGATGTAATTATGGGTCTTATTTGACGGTTTTGTCCAATAAATGCGATGCAAATGCAAGTTTGTTGTGTATTAATGCGCGCCTGACCTCAGCCGTCCATCGTACTTTCACAAAGATTACTGTGTCTTAACAAAAATTCTCGAATGTAATACACAATGAACATTCTTGTTGATCGAATATTCTTATATTCTGGGATGAACATTTCGTTGTTTTGTTTTACACGTCTTTCCTCTATTGTTCCCGCTTGTTTCATCGGTTTCCGCCTCCCCAAATCTCCCACTCGTTCTCCTCTCTAAAACCTGCCAAATCCCTCATCATGCAGTCATCCCATCTCAGCCGACAGTTTAGTTTCTCCTCCTTCCCTCATCCCCGAGAACACACCTCGCGTCGAGATCTCTTCCTCTCCATTCGTTCCACACCTTCTGCCCATTTTTTTAAAGATAACCTTTCTCCAGCTTCCTCCACAACGTTCATGTACATTAAGCTCCCTGGTCCTTTACTTCCCATATTTTCTTCCCTACTTCTCCCAATACTACGACAATGTATGTAGGCCAAATCCTCATCTAGTTCACGATAATAATAGAATAATAATAAGATAACTTCAATTGCGCTTAAATTCTTAGAAAACAACCTCAGTGGCGCATCGATACAAATGGTTAATCGATCTCACAGTCAATAAACAATTCCAGTTGTCAACATATTAATCACATAGGCGCAGCGCAAAAAATGATACATAACAACGATGACACTGTTAACACAAATAAATTATTTAAATGTAAATTAATTGCAGGATGCATTGAAAGTTCACTATTTGACCAGCAATCCGCATCTTTAGTCTGGACTGTCCGTAAATCGGCGCTTCTACGTTGCGATTCGCCCTTTTTGGCGAGGAGAGTGACGTAATTAGACGGAGCTCACGTGACACATCCGTCACTTCCTGTGTAGATCACTGCGCGTGTAATAAAGGTGGCTCTATTACTAGGTAGGTCAGGGACGCTTCTTCACTAGTCTGTTTACCACCCACCCAAATATTTTAGGGATGGCGATACGGTTAGGTATGTTACTGTTAAAAATCGATATGTTTGAAGAAACAATCTCCTTTGTCACGTGTCAAGTATCAATTACGGTGGTTTGTTTCAATATCTTCCTCTGTTCAATGTATTCGTGTATTAATTGCCGCATGGCTTCCTAGAGAACTTTGGATGGCGTTCGATTATACAAGTGACATTAAAATGTGAAGTGCTTTGAGCAATCCTGAGGACAGAACACTGCACTGTGTGAGAAATTACCATTAACGTTTTACACCAATAGGGTGGAATTACAAAGGATTGTTGCAGCAAGCGAGAAAGCCTTTCCACCTCTAGACTGAGTCATTTACATAACATAAACACCATTGACGGTACCATGCTTGTTTACATACACCACTCTTGGCGATAAACAATTTTTATGTAGAATATTGGGCTGCGTTATAAACTATGGACCCGTTTGTTGTGTTTTTAGGTGGAAAATGCTAAATACTACTGATATACATCTGACATACACAATGATGTTAAATGAAGCGTCAATGTTGGCGCCAACGAAATACCGCATTCAGATATCATCACGGTTGAAATCCCAAGCACTACAAAGCACGCATTTCTAGTTTCCGGAGTGACCTATCAAAATCATAAAAGAAGTTACCGATATAGCTTAACACAAAAGCATCACTCGTTTACAACACTGACCACGCAACACTGCACCAGAACTAAAAGCCCTGTTTATCCCGGATTAGCATCTGCTTCGTGCGTGCAGAACAATATATATATATTTGGCGGTGTTTACGTTAGTATAAGTTTTAATATCGTGCCCTGGTAAATTCTCACAAAGGTGTGGAGCGACAAAAGGGTGGCGACGCACTTTTCGCGTGAGTCACGACATTATTATACAGTTATTCACCTACCTTCTACAAAGACCGGGCGTTGACAACAGTGTTTTGTTGGTGAAGTGGCGCACGCAAGACACATTACACGCAATTGATTGAACCCAAAGGAGGAATGCCGCGTTCCTTTCGCTACTGCGCTGTCATTATACATAAATACTGCGCAGGTCGTCTCCTCACCTCAGCCCATAAATACACCGTCTTTCTTTGTTGATGATGCGGGCAGCAAACGGCGTATGACGTAGTAGCGCACTAGCGGAGTGGCCCAGTGGCGCAGTGGCGTAGTGGCGTAGTGGCGTAGTGGCGCAGTGGCGCAGTGGCGTAGTGGCGTAGTGGCGTAGTGGCGTAGTGGCGTAGTGGCGTAGTGGCGTAGTGGCGTAGTGGCGTAGTGGCGTAGTGGCGTAGTGGCGCAGTGGCGCAGTGGCGTAGTGGCGCAGTGGCCCAGTGGCGTAGTGGCGTAGTGGCGCAGTGGCGCAGTGGCGCAGTGGCGTAGTGGCGCAGTGGCGTAGTGGCGCAGTGGCGCAGTGGCGCAGTGGCATAGTGGCGCAGTGGCGTATTGGCGCAGTGGCGCAGTGGCGCAGTTGCGCAGTTGCGCAGTGGCGCAGTGGCGCAGTGGCGCAGTGGCGTAGTGGCGCAGTGGCGCAGTGGCGCAGTGGCGTAGTGGCGTAGTGGCGTAGTGGCGCAGTGGCGTAGTGGCGTAGTGGCGTAGTGGCGTAGTGGCGCAGTGGCGTAGTGGCGCAGTGGCGCAGTGGAGTATTGGCGCAGTGGCGTAGTGGCGCAGTTGCGCAGTGGCGCAGTGGCGCAGTGGCCTAGTGGCGTAGTGGCGTAGTGGCGTAGTGGCGTAGTGGCGCAGTGGCGTAGTGGCGTAGTGGCATAGTGGCGCAGTGGCGTAGTGGCGCAGTGGCGTAGTGGCACAGTGGCGTAGTGGCGTAGTGGCGTAGTGGCGTAGTGGCGCGGTGGCGTAGTGGCGTAGTGGCGTAGTGGCGTAGTGGCGCAGTGGTTAGAACTTCGGACTCTCATATAAGAGAACCCGGGTTTGAATCCAGCGCTGCCGGGTCGTGCCTTGGACAATTTCGTTCGTGCTACATTGCTGCAGTTCACTCAGCTGCATTAATGCGTACTTAGCTAGAAACTGTGATATATTTATGTGTGTGTGTGTGTGTGTGTGTGTGTGTGTGTGTGTGTGTGTGTGTGTGTGTGTGTGCGTGCGTGCGTGTGTGTGTGTGTGCGTGTGTGCGTGTGTGCGTGTGTGTGTGTGCGCGTGCGCGTGCGCGTGCGCGTGCGCGTGCGCGTGCGCGTGCGCGTGTTGCTGGGTCGAGCTTTGGGTAATTCCATTCACGCTATATTGCTCCAGTTCACTCAGATTTATTATTCTAGATAGTGGTGGATACTTGTGTACGATCTGTCGTTGCGCATTATCCTATCGTAGCTGAATGTTTCCCCGATAATTGAGATGGTGTTCGATTGAATAGATCTGCCAGGGAGTAAAGTGTTAAAAACCTTGATCAGACCTGAACACTGGATGATGCTGCTGAAAACACTCGGGTGTAGTGTTTTGTGCTACCCCAAAACACTACACCCGAGTGTTTTCGAAGGATAATGTTTTCAACTTATTACTTCTGGTCTGCCAGTAACGCACCGGACGACCCGGTGTGAACTGTTGATTGGATGATTATTGTTATCGACGTTCTGGTGCACCTGCAATTGCACAAAACAAAACAAAAATGGTTCGCGTGCACTACAAGATGTTATCGGGCCGATAACTGCTGCTTTTAATCGACGATTGAAGTAAATGATACCTCATGTTAAGGGCAAACGTATGACATTTGTGTCGAGTATCATACATGTTGGCAATCGTGATAACGTTTTGACCATTTTGTCCAAAGTAGTGTTTTGTTTCTTGATTATACATAACACTTTTAACCAAGTAAACATGACGTTAATCGGTTATCGCGACAGTCACTACAGCGTCTTATGTCAAAACAAAACAAAATTTTGCTTGAGATAAGTTGTGGACGAGTCTTTTTAGTGAATTACACCATATCAGTTCCCAGCCTATTGCTCTTAAAAAGCAACCAATAAAAAATTTAAAACAATCTTCTTACCGTCATGTAGACCACATTTACTCTGACTCGTCACAGATCATTTCTACTAATTCGATTTACATTTCCACAAATTCCATTTTTAAACGCATGCTAATGGAACTATAACAAACGAATTAACAAGTCGTTCCTAGGTTTCTGAATTGCCGTGGATGTTATCAGTTACAACAGAGCAACTTTCACGAGATGTCGCGAATTTTACGCCATCTTTATGGTCACGTATCACGTGCTGGTTGTTATGACTATGTAGGTGTTCGTTAACGATAATTTAGACGTCGGTCACTTACTCCTACGATGGTGTTTTACGTGTTTCTAATGGACAGATGGTGACGAACTGCATTCGCACACATTACGAGGCAGAGCCGTCAACTGGTGGTACCTTCCACGCGCGGTCACACGACATAACGAGTGGTTATGGTTTAGTTATTATCGGATAATTGCGATAAAACAAGCTCCTTGCGAGGTGACATTAATGCAGATCATATCGTAATATTATAGTATAGTTTCTTGTAAAATATTGCTCAAAATGACAAATAAATTGACGTCAGATCTGCCTGGATAGGTCAACTGTGAGACGTGTATTCGTCATGTAAACGGGGTAAATGTCAATTTTTGTGAAATGTCACGTTCTCTGTCAGCGTTACCCGTTACATCTCCTCTCTCTCTCTCCCTCGACCTTTGTCTTTGTTCGTAGCTGTGTCTGTCTGTCTGTCTCTCTCGCTTGCTCACTCACTCACTCACTCACTCACTCACTCACTCACTCACTCACTCACTCACTCACTCACTCACTCACTCACTCACTCACTCACTCACTCACTCACTCACTCACACTCAGTCACTCACTCACTCACTCACTCAC
>JAODUO010001265.1:32500-55000 GCA_025642075.2 Ridgeia piscesae
TAGAGAGAAAAATTCCAAACACGTCTTCCAGGTCAACAGCGGGAGTTGTCAGACCCCCTCGCGACCCACTTTGGCTGTCCTGGATGCCTGCATCGTGTGATTCTGCGACACTACACTGCGTCACTCACAGACCGGTCGAGTGACCGTAGTTCGTCATGTGCTATAACGTCACTCAGGCAGAAGTAACAAAACGCTTGCTGTGCGCGTTGCACCGATAACATCAATCATTCCGCCGTCCCAGGCAGTAAACAATACACAACGCGCTCAACTAGCCATCGCCCGCTGGTTTGAACCATCTCTCTGCTTTTGGAACGAACGATAGTCTTACCTCCCTTTGTGGGTGGCCGCCGCTTGTTACAATCTCCCAGCCGCGTCCATCCATTGCCTTTCTCTGCTCCCCAGTTTCAGCCTTACACACCAATCTATCCCGCGTTCAGTTATCATTCCTCGCGAGAACGAACGACCCAGTCACGGAAACGTTTGCTGGAATGGCTGATTAAGCTAATAGGGTGTAGCAGAATAAATCGGAAATTACAGCTATACAAGTGTTGTAGATTGAGGTTCGACAAGTCGTGCATTTTGTGTTAATCAAAATAAGGTTAGTCATGCTTTCCTGTGATAGACGTATCTGTCCCAATGGATGATCTTTAAAATTTAATTGTATAACGTTTCAAACATATATTTCTCACCTCTGTTATAATTACTTCGGAAAGTTGAACACTTCTTACACAATGTTGCATGTTATGCAATAACTGAGCTATGGCTATGTCCTTCTTGGCCTGTTTTCTAAGCTATGTTTCATGTACTAGAAATTGACGTTTTCCTTGTGCAGCGAAATTATTTATTTCGACTGCGTCTACTAAACATTTACGACACATGTCACGTGATCATAATTAGTACGATTTACAATAGTCACGCTTTGTTTATCGGTGGCGTCATTGTGTACGTTATGACGTTGTCGCCAGGATAAACAACAGTGCAGAACGTTTACGGCAATTTTACGCAATTGTTATTTATGTTATACAAGTTGATGATGTTATCCCGGGGGCACAGTTGTCTCGGTGAGGCTTCTCTCTTTGAAGCCCCCGACGTCCTCCGTGAATGGAAATGTTTCGCCTGAGGATGCAACTCTGCAAAGGAGACGCAAAGGCGTGTAATGTGTGAGCAGTGAAGACCTGAAGATTTTTTACCGACCTGAAAAAACATAGTGGTGCCATTGTTATGTACATTACGTACGAGGAAGGGTTTGTTTATTTTCCCCAGCGTGGGAAAAGAGTATGAATGAAATGCATGGTAGCCGTGATGTGAAGGGCAGTATACCTACAAATTGCCATGATTTTATGCAATCGTGATTTGCAGATAATCCGTCTGTAGCGATAATGAAAATATACGTATGTGTGGGACAGGGTTAAATCAGTTTACACCAAATACTAAGGTTTATATTAGCTTATGTTTCGTTGTGATGAAGGTTCGATCGTGTAACGCGGGGTCATTCTGAAATAGCTATGAACGTCATTCATTGGACCGATGCCAATATAATATTAAGTTAAGTGGCCGCGATATTTCTGCAACACGGAGACAGTTCGATTAACTAACGGGATGAACTTTGTTTGGGAAAGAAAGGTAAATGTGATGAAATGGAGTTTTCTCAATTTTCTCAGTTTTCTCTTGTATACAATTTATTGTTTAGCATAGTGATGGTCCGCCTAAGTAGTGACATTAAATGAAAGGCATTCGGTAATGAGGTATTCTCGGAAACTAATTTTATTTATCTAGAACTTGTACACTATGATGTCACTGTGATAACCTGTCAAAATAATGAAGTAGGCAGTCAGGCAACGTCGTCGACATGACATCAATCACGCCGCCGTGATCAATGGACATACTGTAGCGCAAGACTGCGGGCGGGTGTTTTTAGTTGGGGCCTCTTTCAATCGCGCGTTACAGTTCACTTGCTGGTTTTATGTCTAACGTTTCCACTGACGTTTGCTCTGTATAACATATTGTATCTCTTTGGCATGTCTAAAAACACCTACAGTCAGTAGTTTCGAAGAAAACTGTGAAAGTATACGACATATGCCTGACGCCCTGTATGGATGTCAAACTCAATAATATTTTGGTGCATTTAGTAGCTTGGCGTCGCTTTTAACGAGTCTGCACCATGTTGTTTTTAAATATTCCACGACTCTGTGTATTTAACTAGCCATCAACGTCATTGCTATTTTCAAAATATGCCCCTTCGTTGACGCAGAGAACGAGTGTTCTGGAATGTTTATTTTGTTTTGCGCAGATGTTTTACGATGCAGGACCAAGCTTTCTCCATTGTTCGCGTATCAAGTTTCGCTCCTTGTTTTTACAACTTGTAAATGTTCGTTTTACATTTTCTGACTCTAAAAATACCGCAGTAAATATGCAATTGGATAGGTGTGACGTCCTATGTCATTTGCCGGCCTCGGCAAGTTTTGTGTCGGACAACTGTGCTCGGAGATGGAACCTTAAGTAATGCAAATACAACACAACGGGGCTATGTAATTGTTTGTCAGCGAATATTTAACTCCGGACGTTTTTGCGTTGTCACATGACCCTGCAGCCTGGGCATGGGCAGTTGCGACGTCAAACTTCGGGTGCTCTGCGAAGGCGTGTTTATTTTTGCTGTACCGGATTCAGTCATGCGAGAAGGCCAACTCAGTAAATCGCGCCACGACCCAGCTGGGAGTCTCTTGTGTGAGCGAGGCTCTAGATTTGGGGTCTATTCGGCGACGAACAAAGCGACACTGTTTGACCCAATTAGTACTCGCTGGACGTTATATTAGCTCGGTCTGACCAACTAGATAGGGCTGTATTCTCACGCCACGAAGCTGGTCGGACATCAGTTTGAGGCTGAAACGGGGGTAGATTTTCGGTATCTGCGCAGTTGAGTTGAAGTGAAACAAAATGGCTCGCTGTGAGGACCACGTCAAGCAACACACCCTCTTGCAGGTACGGTGTCGATATCGTATTATTTCTGTATTCTGTAATGCTTCGCTCGACACGTTGAATCGTGCTGTCGTGTTTTGTTTACATCATATAGGTACTTATAATTGGGCAACATTTTGCGCCGCTATTCTGCAAGCGCTTCGTCGTTGTTGGTAATGGTGGCATACTTTAGCAGGGTGCCTTGTTTATTTTGTCGTTACGATTTCAATCTAGGATGTTTGAGTTTGTTTTACCCTAGTTATTTCGCGTAAACATGGCAAAGAATACGAAGTTTCCATCGTGCGAGCAGTGACGAGCTAAATATTCTGCCCCGGCTACAACAACATATTCGGTCACATTAGTGTTATCTGCACCATAGGTAGTTATGTAGGCCGGACAGTTTATATCAGGCGAGACAACAGTGTTGACACATCTAAAAAGAAGGGGCGTCAGCTAGAGGGGGTGTGGCTGTAGGGGAACGGTGCGGGTGTTGGGGGGACGGTGCGGGTGTTGGGGGGACGGTGCGGGTGTTGGGGGACGGTGCGGGTGTTGGGGGACGGTGCGGGTGTTGGGGGACGGTGCGGGTGTTGGGGGACGGTGCGGGTGTTGGGGGACGGTGCGGGTGTTGGGGGACGGTGCGGGTGTTGGGGGACGGTGCGGGTGTTGGGGGACGGTGCGGGTGTTGGGGGACGGTGCGGGTGTTGGGGGACGGTGCGGGTGTTGGGGGACGGTGCGGGTGTTGGGGGGACGGTGCGGGTGTTGGGGGACGGTGCGGGTGTTGGGGGACGGTGCGGGTGTTGACGGTGGTTGGGGGACGGTGCGGGGGAGGTGCGGTTGGGGGGACGGTGCGGGTGTTGGGGGGACGGTGCGGGTGTTGGGGGACGGTGCGGGTGTTGGGGGACGGTGCGGGTGTTGGGGGACGGTGCGGGTGTAGGGGGACGGTGCGGGTGTTAGGGGAACGGTGCAGGTGTAGGGGGACGGTGCGGGTGTTGGGGGACGGTGCGGGTTATCCTAAATTTTGACTCAGTGGACAGAGCTGTGGACTCTAGGATAAATGACCAGGGTTTGAGACCGTACAGCCGAGACGAACTGTCGATAGGTTCATTCAATCCAGCCCATTCAGCTACGTGAATGATCACCTGGGTATAGATAGTGGTGGATATTTGTTTAAGAATAGTCGTCGCGTATTAATCGCAGCGTGGCTCGATGCTTTCAAGAGAAGTCGAAATGGTGTACTGTTGAGTAAGTCTGTCAGGGAAGTAAAGTGTAGAGGTCTTTGATCAATCCTACGGACTGGATGGTGCGCTATATAAGAACTTACTTTTACTCAATGTTCACGGTTTGTGGAAAGTTGTCATTGCGTAGGAGGAATTTGGAGGATGATTTCAAAATGGTAGACATATGTCTCAGACAGGTAGAATTGTGTCAGTTTGCTCCTAAAACTGGTCGGATATGTGAAGTTGGTCCCAAGACAGGATAAAAATTCTAGGGTCAAACGCACAAAGCGCAAAGCTTAATAGAAAATCTAACATTTGTTTAACGGCAATCATTGTTTATATTACAAACGAACACGCTTTAATTTCGTTACTTTGGTATTCATAATTGGAAGTAAGAAGGGCCGGGTTTGTACGCGGTTGTCTAGAGAGACAAACCTGCTATTGTATTAAAATATAGTGATGGTTCCTCAAACTTCAAATTGCCCCCACCCCGTTGAGGCCAATAAAACATAAGACATGGTGGCCGAACCAAATTTATATTTGGCAGGAGCTTTAGCATTAGTACAACATAGCAAGGCGGGGCTGATGTTCAACGTTTTGTAGCGGCTCTCACAATTTCAGAACGTCTAGGACACGCCACTTTAGTGCAAGCAATGTCTAAAGGTCTATGGGGGCGGGGTACATGTCCACAAGGCCCCTTAGACCACCCTACGGTTAGTGACTTTGGAGGCTTTGTGTTCTGATTGACCGCGACTGGCCTGACCCTCAACTGATCTGAATAATCTGATTTTCTGGTCCACGAATTATGTCTGCTATAACAGATAGCGCTGACGTCACGAATGCCAATGTTTATACGTTTTACGTTAATCTATCATGTTTACGGGAACCAACTCGATTCTGTGATAAAACAGAGACAGGAACACGTTTGACGTCAGATTCTGTATAGCGTTGTACTCAACTTGTATGTTTATTGACCCAATTAGTGGATACACATATGCCGCTGTTTAAAAATCAGTAAACAGACTTCGCATATCGACACTGCGATATCGTAGGCACGAACCCGTGGCACTAAGCGCGCTCAATTCGGCCCGAGTTGGCAAGATATGAACTGCGCTGTACGACGCGAGACCATTAACACGCTAGTGGCTCAGTCCTTTGCCAGGGCATTTGTTGTCGGTCGTGGTCAGTGAAGCGAGTCGGTTATGCGCGTGAAAACGACACCGACGCCATGACGAGTGAAGCGATGAATAAATCGCGCCCCGCCTAGGCAAAAAGCCGCCTCGCCGAACAAGACAGTGGCTTCAGTAGCCGTTGGCCAACCGACAACCTGCAAAGATCAAGTGTAGGTCTTCTCGTGAGTGTGGAAATTGCAGCGTGCGTTGGATTCACAACGGACGAATGAATATCGGACAGTCGGATATCGTAATTGTAGTTACACACAGCGAGAACACGGCGGACATATGGAGAAGAATAACGCCACCACGGTTGTTGACATGATGACACAGTCGTCAAAACGCCAGGTAGGAAATAGATACTCATCATGCGACCAGCAAAGAAATTTCGGTCACGCAGTGCAAGTCTCATATTCTTTGTTTTGGTCTGGTGGGTTTCCCAGCCGTATACGCGATATGTCGTGTTTTCGTAGTGGAGTGGAAAGAGGAGATAACAGTTAATAATACAACGACAAAGGCGGATATGTTGTACAACTGAGTGTGATATCTATAACAGTATGTTTGTGTATATGTATCAGGAACGCCTATAGACATCAACGGTGACGTGATTGCGTCTGGTCTAGGAACATGTTAAGCTGTTATCATGATGATAATGTTGTTCCCGGATTTACTTGTAAGGGCGTGTTATCGTATAGGATTCGGCGATCCTAGTTTTCATTATCATTTGTACTTTATTATTTGTACTCACGAGTAAGTGAGTGAGTGTGTATATGAGTAAGTGTGTTAGTGAGTGAGTGAGTGAGTGAGTAAAATAAAATAGGGAAGAGAAAGGGAGGGAGAGAGGGAGAAGCGGAGAGAGGGAGAGAGGGAGAGAGGGAGAGAGGGAGAGAGGGAGAGAGGGAGAGAGGGAGAGAGGGAGAGAGAGGGAGAGAGAGGAGAAGAAGAACAAAGAAGAACGAACGAACGAACGAACGAACGAACGAACGAACGAACGAACGAACGAACGAACGAACGAACGAACGAACGAACGAACGAACGAACGAACGAACGAACGAACGAACGAACGAACGAACGAACGAACGAACGAACGAACGAACGAACGAACGAACGAACGAACGAACGAACGAACGAACGAACGAACGAACGAACGAACGAACGAACGAACGAACGAACGAACGAACGAACGAACGAACGAACGAACGAACGAACGAACGAACGAACGAACGAACGAACGAACGAATAATTGATTGATTGATTGATTGATTGATTGATTGATTGAGTGATGTGAGTGAGTGAGTGAGTGAGTGAGTGAGTGAGTGAGTGAGTGAGTGAGTGAGTGAGTGAGTGAGTGAGTGAGTGAGTGAGTGAGTGAGCCATTTGGAATTGAATAATACAGAATACCACGTGAACAAATGCGTGCGGTTAGTAATCATGAATACATTACTAATGCCCTACCTCACCTAGGCTCGCAGTAAGTAAAATCCTAAAATATACTACTTTCTACTACTGTAAGCATACCATTGATTAGATATATACGAACGTTTTATTTGGCAATCGCATGCCACATCAAGCGTTTATAGTGTACAACAGAGGATTACTGTCAGAGTATGGATGCCGTCTTCATAATTGAATTTAATTTCAAATATACTAATAAGTCGGAGCAACATTCCTCGCTACGGGCACTACACAGTACAACGTGTTCAGTTCGAGGTGCCGGTACCGTCAGCATGTATTGATGTTATTTTCACACTGACACCTGTACGCAGTACACAAAAGATGTGTGGAGACGAGGCCCGTATTACTGAGCTGTCTTTCACAGCGAACACGTTGATAGATGTAAACAACATTGACGATTAGCCGGTAGGCGTTAACATAGCGAGATTAAACGCATTCCTGGACACTTGCCAGGTGTAACACTTCATAAATAAGACATCCTGTCGGACATTACTGTAGTGAACATGTTGATAACGAATGCGTACTTCTCGGGACTTAGTGACTATTTATTGCTGCGGATATATTTTGTAATTGATGACTTATTTCCCGGCAGAAAGTCTCCGGCAGTCGTGTGTATCTGATGGCAGCGCGATCGTGTGTGTGTGTGTGTGCACATTAAGATGTACAATATTCACCTAACTATTTATTTACAATACTTTCTATTATTCACAGAGATCCACATTGACTTTAATATGAAATGACCTTTGAATTATGAAACTTTGTTTGCGTTTATTTCATGATATGACATTCCGCATTTGTATACAACATTGAGTAAAATATAATCAAGAATTTACCAAGCACGGACGCACGCACGCGAAACTGTCTCGGACATATAACACATTTAGTTGTTCTCACAACACTATTGCTCGGAGAAGTGTCTACTTTATTTTTATTTTATGATCTCGTAAATTAGCTTTAATTACAATTTGCATTCCTTAGCGATTAAGTACATTGTCTGTCCAACGCAAAATCGGAAACCTGATATCCTTGTCCGATCGCGGATCAACGTTGAACGATAGCGTAGATGAAGCATCATCGCTAACGACAGTACTTCCTCTAGGTCGTTGGTTGCTGGAAGGAAAGATGTGAGGACATTTGTAATGTTGACTATTTCTGTGGTAAATTTATACATTGTTAAAGTTATAACAAATATATACGTACCCGTGCAACCGTCGTACTGCCAGGTAAGTTTGGATTACGACAATGTGTTTGTAGTTGTGTACCAGAAGGTGATGAAAAGGGAAGTTGCGCGGTAAATCGTTGCAGTCACGGCAAGAAGTTGCCATTATATAGTTATGCTTAGTTAGGTGCGGGAATATTACATCTGTCATCGTTGTTTTGTACAATAGTTCTACAGAACGTTGTGACGTCATTGTCTGGTAGTCAATATTTCTTCTGCCGGTGATCCCATTGTTACGTGTATACGTCATCGTGTTTAAGTTTGAGACTTGCAGTAACTGATCGTCCTTTCTTTGTCACTTCCTTCGGTGTTTATTTTTTGACATTTTGTTCCCATCCTTTCTTCCCCTCCTTTCCTTAGTCTACCCTTCATTTGCCCTTCCCTCTTTTGGACCCATTCTTCGTTTGTCCCACCTTTCCTTCATCGCCCTTCCTTTGCTTGACGCTTCCTTTGTACCATTCCTACTTTGTCCCATCCTGCCACTGTCCCATATCTCCGTCCATATCATTCCTTATCCCCATCCATCATTTACCCAATCTGTCCTTCCCCGTCCTCCCCCTTACGACACCCAATTACCTAAATTGCCTGTAAAAAAAAACAAGCTAAAACAAACAAACAAACATATTACCTAACGCATGCGCACAAGACGCACTACAAACGCTTGCGTTACCCACCACGTTTGGGAAGTTTGGAGGAAACCACCTGAGACCTGAGATCCGTCCGTCATTTCCTACTTTTCCGAAATACGAGTACTTTATGCTCAACAATAGTTTGGCAACATCTTCAAAGACAACATTCAACAAGCTCCTGCTTTCGTTTTCATTGCTTCACCAATCCGTACAATCACTTGTACATGCGCACTAGACCGAATACTCCACTTCCGCTTCACAAGCGTTTCACCGTCCGACCCTGTGGAGGTAGCAAACCACGCATAGTGTGGTATGCAATGCATCAAAGTCCGATCACCAGTTATAGCGATATCATTAACATTTATAATGTAATAGGATTTTTACAGACAAACTGGAGCCGTGGTCGAAAATATCGCTGCCGGGCAGCCCTTGTGATATAGAGTTCTGAAACAAAAACGCATTCCTCTGATGCATGGATAACACGTTCTGTTGTTTTGTCTTCCCTGAGACCAGGATTACTTGGAAAAATATTAGTTCGTCTGGAGATCTGTATCTGTATATGTAACTGGCAAAATGTCCTAGGGACACATGACGCCAGTGAGATGAACCTCGCTGTTACAGATATCTTTGAAACGTACTTTGACATGAATAGCATGTTTGCTTCACTGCTAGTAATTTACGTATATGCAGGGCGTCGCGGTATAATACGTCACAGTGTATGTTACGCACATCACATCCGTCAATGTTTGCCTCTATTAACAATGTTGGTAACGGTTACAAAGATGTGAATTACATTACCATTGCTGCATGGTAACTTCGTAATAAAATATGCCTAACACTAACTTAGCGTTATGTTCTCGTCATAAAGAAAACCTTCGGATGTCTGAATTTCAACAAAATGTACGACGCAATGCCTACACGCACCACGTGTTTTGTTGATGATTTGTTGGAGCTTTTGTTTGGCAATTGGTCACGTGAGGGATATGTTTGTTGTGCTAAGTGAACAGATTGTAGAAATACTCTATTACAAAGACACCGTAAATCAAGGTTCTCTGTAATTACATAACCTCGTAATTACATCGAACGCTATGAACTCTATACTCATTAGTCTTTAACTAAAGCAGATGAAATGTTTAACGCGGGTTATTCATTAAAAAAACTCCCAGTGACATAGTTCATCGCATATCCCGTTAGCGACTGAATAAACGGTCGATTAGTTCTCAGGGTTATATTAAAAACAAGATTCCTATCGACAAAACGTGTACTTGAAGGCGAACTAAACGATAGTGCCGAATTACATATCACAATGTGGCCAGATAGGCGGGTAGTCTTATCAATTCGATAACATTCACAAAGGGGGTGCGCTATGTTAACATGATAGGGGGTAATTGCTGTGACGAAACGGTGTTTTTAACCACCGGCTTAGCGGAGAAAAACCCACCATGGGAACTTCAAAAAGCCAAGTCACGCTCATGGGGGTTCAATATTGGGGACAATTTCACAAAGATAACGAGCTCCTAAAGAAATCCGACATAAAACATAGTCCGTTGTTAAATTTGAGTTAATTAAAATGCAAACAATTGCTGCCGTGTCACGGGGGCACTATTTCCGTGAGATAGCAGAAAAAGTATCACGTTACTACACCCTGATTTCGATAGTTTCCAGAGTGCAAGATCACAGTTAAGGAGCGAATCCGTTTTAAAGAGCAAAATCACGCTTATGGTGTCATACGAATGAGAGAGAAATAAATGTCAAGAGGTCAGAGCGCGTCTGGCGTCTGTCTGTGAGACGATGAGTACAGCCAGTCGCCCTTTTTATATTGCGCTTTTTACACCGAAATGAATATTCCCCCATAAACACGCACCAATACGCTTCAGTCGTGAGTAGCGGCAGTCACAGATCGTATCGTAAGTTCGGAAAGACTAACAGGGCATGGTGTTTACCTTTGGTTAAAACTAACATCTGTATACTGAATACGTAGCGGGAATTTATATTTTCTGTTGTCACCATATTATTCCTAGGACGTGACATTGCCACAGTGGTAGTTACACTCTTTTATGGTTTCACACGTTACAGTTTGGTGACTCCTGCCAGAGAAACTGTTACGTTTTAATAGGCGCCTCGGATCCTTTAGTACACATGTTTTGGCACTTACATTATATATATATCCGCCATCTCTTAGCGAAGCATAGTGTTGTTACTCGACCTACATAACACGCAAGCCGTGTCGGTGTGTTTACAAACTTGAAGACGCCTATTCATGTCAAAGTTCACCTTTTACCTCAATGTACTTTGTTAATTCAAGGTGACACCTCGGTCACGACCAACGTTATCTGACCGGAGATCGAATTCAATCAAACCTCGATACAAACTATCCTTGGTGAAACAACAGTAGATCATTTGTCGTAGGTGCCAACATTTCGTGATACAAGATTGTGATTTCTGTTGTTGTTGATGTGTTTGATATAGCATGCAGTCGACAAGAGAAAGATTAGATAAGTCTTAAATACAGATTCACTTCGCTACCAGAACGTTCCCTGTCACTACGATGTCATATGCTGTATTGCTGATGTATAACCCGACGTTACACACCACAAACCCTACCACATTGAAACACGTTAATTGTCTATATGGAATATTTTCTATGCACGTAACAATTTACCAAGGTGTGCTAGTTGTACTTCGCATCATAACATACGAACACGGGGAGAAATTACTCAAATAGGTGATACGTGCAAATATTGACACGACAAAACGTTTACTTAATTCCTGTTCGTCGTTGACACAAACATGCACAATGTAGAGACGTTGCTCTCCGCTGCGTGACCTCCCAGGGTGTAATCCCAACATTGACCCAAACTGACCTATGCGCACGGGCGCTGCCATTTTGAATATGAACAATTTCAAAAGAACTGACCTACAACACTAGAGCAATAGAAGAGATTAATATCGTACTTACTTACTTAATAATATGCACCGTTCGTAGTGCACAAAAGTGTTTATCGATCGTGTCACGACATCGTGTAGAGTCATAGCGTTTACGGTCTCGGTCTAGTTATTCAAAACATTCTGATACTGTTGTGATATCTGAATATTTATATAATTCTTTTTGAACTCACATTCCAAACTGATGTGGAGGGTGAAGAATCATTTGTACCCACGTCTAATTAAAAAGCTACGTCAAATGTCATAATTAATTGATGGTTTTCTTTTCCCTTCAGAAACGTAACACAATGAAGCTGATTCACGTGCCGTGGGTGGTTGTCCTCGTGACGATTTTGCTTGGCGAAGTGCATGCTGGTAAGTTACCTCCACTTCTAAAGGCAGGAAGCTAATTAATTTATGCTTATAATTTATGCGGTAAATAATCGTAAGAAAAAACTAAGGCAGTAATTTATATTGCAACGTTCTTGTTGTTTTTGTGTCGCCCCCTAGCGAATAACATATATTTCTTATCAAAAGCATGCTCGTAAAGTGGTGAAGTGCTTTAACTCAAGATGTAGGGCGAAACGGCTGTAACTTTTGAATAATCAGGGCGATTAAATTATTAACCTATTTGTTTCTGACACCGTTAACGTACTTAAGCTATTACACGGTCGCTCGCCAGAACATAGCACGCGCTGATACACACAAACACACACGCGAGCGCACGCACGCACACGCACTCACGTCACACACACACGCCACGCACGCGCACGCGCACACACACACACACACGCACGTTTAAAATGCACTCGTGTTCGCGCCATTCTGGTTATGGATAATTCTGCTATTGTTAAATATAATTGTATCTGATGTTCTTATTAATATTTTAACTAGTATTATTTTAATGTTATTATTGTCAACATTGTTATAATTGTTGTCATTGCAATCATTGCAATCATTGCAATCATTGCAATCATTGCAATCATTGCAATCATTGCAATCTTTGCTATCATTGTTATCATTGTTATCATTGTTATCATTGTTATCATTGTTACCATTGTTACCATTGTTATCATTGTTATCATTGCTGTCATTGCTATCATTGTAATTATTGCAATCATTGCAATCATTGCAATCATTGCAATCATTGCAATCATTGCAATCATTGCAATCATTGCAATCATTGCAATCATTGTTACCAATGTTATCATTGTCATCATTGTTATCATTGCTGTCATTGCTATCATTGTAATTATTGCTTTAATTGTTGTTGTTGTTATTATTATTATTATCATCGTTATTATTGCTGTTATTACAATTGTTTTTGCCAACCGGTGTTATTAGTCACATAACAACAACTCACCGTACTGTCACCTGTGCAGCTACCAGCGACGGTCTGTCAGCGGTCAAGAAGATTGCGCTTGACCAGTCGACGAGATACCCGGACGGCATGCGGGTGAAATCAGTCTACGCTGCCTTCACAAACAACCACTCCGTGTACGTGCAGCTGTGGGTACCCTCGGGAAACGACTCGAAATACTACAGCCTTGTGTGGCAAGAGGAAGTGCGCGGGGTCAGAAATGATGGACAACCGGAAGTGGTACGTGTCACTTGTTACGTACGGCAGCCATGTAGAAGTAATATTTGCACGTCACACCGTTATGACCTTGCCTATCTACCACAGCCCCCTGTTGTATCAATCCATATGTTGACAAGCTGAATATTTATCGACTCTGCAATTGATCAACCCCTTTGTCTTGATGCGACTCTGAATTTGGATTTAAGCACAATCAAAGTTATATGTTTGATGGTAATGACGGTGATGGTGATGACGACTATTAAGGAGCATATCCACGAGGTGGACATACTGAACTACCATTCCTTAAAGTTTTGCCGATATGGCTATTTAGAAAAACTATGGCGCCAAACGCACGCAATTTCAAAATGTTAGTCTTCGTATCACTTATAAATCCCTAACGCCACATGAACGTGTATATTGTTATACTGTGTATGTTTGTATTTCATATGTGTATGATATATATATATATATATATATATATATATATATATATATATATATATATATATATATATGTGTGTGTGTATGTGTGGGTATGTGCGCGCGCGTGCATGTGTGTGCATATATGTGAGTAGTGCGTGGGATTGTGCGTGTGTGTGTGTGTGTGTGTGTGTGTGTGTGTGTGTGTGTGTGTGTGTGTGTGTGTGTGTGTGTGTGTGTGTGTGTGTGTGTGTGTGTGTGTGTGTGTGTGTGTGTGTGTGTGTGTGTGTGTGTGTGTGTGTGTGTGTGTGTGTGTGTGTGTGTGTGTGTGCGTGCGTGTGTATATGTGTGTATACGTTCGACCAATTTGTGTTCCCGCTGTTTCTTTGTAGCTTATTATGATTATTTTCGCTATTTTCGCAGATTAAACTGAACGAAGGTATCGTAGTCAATGCCTCGCTCCGAGTCGCCATACAGAACACCGAGCTGCCTGGACCAATTGATGGTCATTTCAAGTAATATTACAATTTTTACATATATTTCTGGACATATAACTACAGCTGTGTAGCGTGTATATGGTCTTCAGTAACTCGGTTGTTCGCGATTCGCACGTTTTGTGTGAGAACCATCTTGAATATCATGTATAATGAAGTATCTCGCTAATCCGCACGTTTCGTTTATCCGACCAAAGCCCACGGGAATTAATGTGGAATTAACGTGACATATTTTGGAATTTTGCTATATATACACAATACATCTGAGTTATTTTAAATATAATATTTGTAATGTAAATATAATATCATACATACATATACCTATTGTTTATTAAAACAATTGATTCAATGCGTGTTTTTACAAAATGTGTACGCGTAGTTGAACAGGACGGTCTCAGAGACACGTCGGTTTAGAAATGCTGACAGCATATAAAATTAACGTCGTAAAATACTGTTCTCCTCATTGGATGCCTGTCGACATCGGTGACATTGGCCTTGGTTTCCATCGTCATTTTCGTCCTCTTCTTTTTCCTCACTTTTTTCTCACACGTATATATATATATATATATATATATATATATATATATATATATATTTTTTTTTTTTTTCGTAGCCTCGACGGCGCATTGCGAATGTCCAAGAACGTCAAAGACGCCACCTTGGCGATAGGAAATACGGAAGAATTTGACTCGCTGCCCATGCCTCGTACCTTCGACATCCACCTCTGCAACAGTAAAGTACAGTATGATTCTGATAGAATACAAAGACATCAAACGTAAAACGGCTAGAGATACGTCACGCTTGATATATATATATATATATATATATATATATATATATATATATATATATATATATATATATATATATATATATATTATATTGTGGGCAGTTCTCGCTTGTAAACGTTTCCGGTTATTTTTACATTCATAAATATTTATACTTTATACTTACATTTATATTTGTAAAGAACACGGTTTCAGCATCCATTTTTGAAGACTTAATCAATGACCATTTGCTATGCAAAGGGCACATAATAGAAATAACTATAGCGTTTAAAGAAGCTTGTCTGACATTTCTAACAACATTGCTGCGGTTGTAATGATACAGTTACACTCTGTGTATTTCTTACTGTACCGTGACATGCCGTATATAACTCTTCCACTGATGCATATTTTCGCCTATGGTCTACCAGGTTGCAATTAAATGCGGTTACGATGTCGACGTTTCTGCGCATGCGCAATAAATGTAAAATCATCAATGCCACGAGCTGTTCGTTAACTCTCCTGTGATGATTATTGTGAAGAGATTCTTAAATTGTCGTTCAATGCAATAAAATATTACGTTATTTATAAATCACTCACGGATTATGGCGCACTACAGTCACGTGAGTTACGCTTGCTATCGTAATATGCGTCAAAACTTGTTTGCCTCGTGCTACTTTGCGACAAATAACTTTGCTGAGAGGTTATATACATCCTAACGAACAACCCGTAGTATTTATACCATAAATGCTTTGTCTTTTCGCTGCACATTGATGATTTTACATATATAGCGCATGCGCCTAAACGTCAATCGGAACGTTCATAACGCCGGAAAAATGTAAGCGCTATAACGAGTTTCTTTTGCAGATTGCTACCACATGATGAAACACCCGGCCAAGGTACGTCAACCAAGATCAATTCATTTAAAAGACATAATGACTCTGATTGGTGGGTATGGAGGTGGAATCGTGTGAACGAGATGATGATTAGGAGTGTATGTAGGTGGGGGTCATGTGAAAGAGATGAGGATTTGCACAGTGTGGAGGTGGAGTCATGTGAACGAGGTGAAGGTTGTCGAGTAATATACGTAAGCATTGGCAGTGACCAATTATGGTTTAATTTTTTAGGACTCGTGATCAAGTCGTAGCACTGGTTGTCTTTAGAGTGTACGAAATGCAGTTACCGTCAAACTATATCTGCAGTTTCGTTGTGATATTATTGTTGCTATTATTATTATTATTACTAAAAGCACTAAACTGCAACTGTAACCACAAATGTGGTCTGCTTTATTCCAGCCTCGACCGGCCGCGGCTCGTGCAGAAGGTAAATTTACTATTTACAACGTTTGAAATACATAGTATGCAATATGCACTAAAACAAACTATGATTTATCCTTGTTTTTCAATATGATCGAGTAAAATGATAAAGTGAGTTCTAAAACAGTCTCGGGAAATGTTTGCGCAACGTCATCTAGAATGATTTCATAAGTTCGAAAGGTGTGTAACACTGGTTCAACCATAACCAACTAGTACATGGCGCGGGAATTCAAGAAACGCACGTATTGTCAGATAAATAACTATACATGTTACACAGCAACGAAGATAGTACGCAAAACGTCACTACATTCTGGTATCCACGATAGGGTTAATGTGCATTAATATTAGTTTCGTTCGCCAGGCAGCAGCACTGGGTATATTTTTTTGCGAAATGCGGATACGAACAAAGTACAACTCACCGATAACTAAAGTTGTGCATTTTTTGTATGTTTGGTAATATATTCGATCGCCTCTTAGATCTTGCCATTTCTTTTCTCTCTGTATCAAACGCGTTTACTTATCTTTCACCAGAGCGCGAAGAAACGCTCCTGACACGCGGCATGATAATCGCACTGATCGCGTGGAACATCGCGATCACGGTCGTCCTGCTGATCGCAATCATTGCCATCATCTGCGTTTGCGTCGACATGGACAACAGCAAAAGGTACGACTATCGGCCGAGTACGGCACTTGTCGGGGGCCGCGATAGTGAGGATACAGGGTCCTCTTCCTTCGCAGGCCACACGCCGCAGATGCGTGAACTTCGAGATGACGTGTCCGAATACTATAAAGTCGGCTCCATCGGCAATGACCATACCCTGGAAAGTGTGCGATTCTAGCGGCGGTCTTGTGTAGTTAATATTAGAGACAAGTCAACGTGTAAATAGATTGGCAAGTTATAATAGGAAACACCGCACAATGGAGCAATGTTTGCGTAATTGCGTTATGAACGGCAGTTCCACAAGTGTCTGCTTGTTGTTAAGTTAATGGAAATGACGTTTGGCCTTCGAATATATGTGTATAATTATGTTTACATTATTGTGTTGTGGTAGTTTCAAAACTGTGTGATCAGTATCTGCGAAAACACAGTGACTTGTGTCGTGATAGGTTTTATTGAATATGGAACTAGTCAGACTGACTGTTCGATTGTGTACATACTAACACTGTGCTGTTGTTCACGTGAATTCGTAATTGTTGGGTAGAAGCAATACTTCGCTAGCTCTTGCCATAAGGAAAACATATAATAATGTAAGGGCACCGGCAAATGCAATCTATGAATCAATTCTAGATGACGACTCATGTGTTTTTATGTACGTACTCGGGTATCCTTTCTTGTCTTCGAAAAGTTGTACCACTTTGAAGTGCCTAAATTAGAGTACAACATGAGAGTATAAAGCGGTATCACACAATAAGTGATATTGTAATCCATCGTCACATTTGACAACGCAAGCATAAGACCCACGTGTTCTACGGAACGCAAATGGATGGATGGCGGTTACGTCGCAATTAATTAACTCTGTTGACACGATATTGCGGTCATTGAGTGCGGGTGACGTTAAAAAAAGTGACATGTCAACATTTAATTAAAGTTCGCGCCCCTACTTATTTATGCGACGTCACCCTTGACCTTATCGATGTAGGCGGCAACACGAAGTGTGTTATTTACCTTCCGTATCAACAAACTTAACGCATGGTGAAACCGAATGACATCCAACTGCGGCGAAACAAAACAGTCTACAACTTCGAAACTGCTTGAATAGTATACATCCCCGCGTGCGTGATTTTGTTAGTGATAGAGTTAACGACGTGGCGGTCGCACTCGACGCTGGTGGAGTAGCACAATCAGTTGGACGCGACTAGAAACCTTTCCCGATTGTTTCCGCTACTCCGCCATCGTCTTACACGTATCACCAATGCCACATTATAATAATTAGATTTCCTACCTCACCTTGCTCGTGTAGCAATTGTTTGGACTGTCGTTGGTTAACCGTGTTTGTTGTATTAATATCGATTCTTGATCGTTGCCTATAGCGAGAGTCGACGTCGCGAGAACCTCTCGCGGACGTCTCGCGGCACGTCTAGGGCCTACGAGAATATCGAGGAACCGAACAATGGAGTCGAACATCGCTGGCAGACGTCAGATAGCTGGAAGCCGGACTCTGGCATGGACACAATCGACACGACCGACGAACAGAAGCTGACGGACGAGAAGAGTGCGCTGTAGAGCGGTCGTATTTAATGCACACGGTGTGTACGTCTTTTTACAGCAGCGCCGTCTGGCGTCGAGGGCCTGTCGGTGGGCACGCCGCTTGGGGAGGGATGATGTTTACGCGTTCGTCGTTCAGTGTTGCGTAGAGCAAGCCGAAATGTTCCGAAACAGAAACATGATGGCACAGTTTGTATCGATACCTGTTAACTGTTAAGGTTCCTTACTTTTTGCTCGTTTGGTTAATGTTGTAGTCAAATTTCTTATTCGAAATCTCGCCACGTTTCCTCCAGGATTACATAATTCTTTCATGTTCGACGCAACACTGAATTTCCGACGTTATTCTAACACACGCCGTTTTTATTATAGCACAACTTACAATGTGGTGTCTGGTTACAACGGTCTGGCATGGTCAAACCCATCCGGGCTCGTCAACAATTTGCCTAACTGACTGCCAACTAATCCACACTAATTCGGCTTTTTTGCGAGGTACTTCCTGCTTAACATTTATGACGTCACCTAAAGCAATACTTGATACAACATAAAAACAGCCGTAAGTGGACCTCTTTTCGAAACACGTGGAAGTGGTGACTTGTTGCCATATTGTTTTAATTTGGGATGTGAATTGCGCTAGTATAATTATGTATGTGTTGGACGACTTGTCAGTTTCATGATTTGATTATGGGCGGTAGTAACCATAAACCAACAGGGCCCGATTGGAGAATGTCAACACCTGCGCACACCAATCGAACTCTGTCTTCACCCGTGAGCTGTCGCGTAAACAACATCGACATGACGTTCCATTTGCGCGCACATGTTGACGCTGTCCTGACTTGGTCGTGGCTACACGCGTTAACTTAACATTACGGGAAAGACACAATTTGCCACCCGTCCCTTGAGCTAAGGACTATTCCATGTTTATGAGATAAATACTGCATCATTCATAATGCAACCATGTAGACAAAACACGTGTAGGAATCCATGAAACTACGCCGTTTAGCAAGTTGCGGAAAACAGCAGCATTTAATGACTGTTGTAACACATTTCCGTTTCTTGCATGCAACGGTTCATCGCCTTTGAAAACAAACGATTAAATCAAAACGATTAGATCTACTCGAAATGTATCCCATCCTTTCATTCACAGTTAAAGTGTAATAATACTAGATTCTGATAATGACTTCTATATGAGTATATTTGTTGTGTCTTTCCCGCTGCTTTGATGTAATTAATACCACATTTTGCACTTTCGCACAGTAACCCGGTGGCAAACATTGCTGCTTAACCCGCGGAGTAACTGGCCATGCTCTGGTTAGTGCTTAACCTCACGTGTGTCAGTTATCAAGATTGTTATCCGATTGTCGCACAAACACGTTTATTGGGTATCGCTATCACGCGCAATTGCACTAACACACATCGGCAATAGCTAACCGCACTGCTTCGAACGCTGGAGTAATCAGTTGACATGTTTACACTAGTAAATTATATATTTTTGCTACTTTCTGTGTCACACAACACATGGGTGTTCCCGTGTGGATGGGAGTCGCTACTTGTTTATCACTCGCTTCCTTTTGCTGCGAAAGCAAACTGGCCATTTTCACTAATATAATATGGTGTGTGCCTAAATAAAAAAAATCATCACTCAAGGTCATTTTATACGAACTATTAATTTTCTGGTTGTTGATCGTTGGCGGATGTGTCGAATCTTTTTGTCGCAAGAAACATTGCGTCGGACTAGTCGTGGAACAAAATCTCGCCGAACAATCGTTCAGTTTCTCGCACGTGTAACCGGTCTCGTTGAGGCAAATCAAGAAACGTTGATAATTGGGTAAAGCGATGTGTTTTACGCGAAACGCGACGTGATAGCGAGTGCCTTAATCATGTAAAGCTTGCACTAATATCACGGTTTTATTCTGTCACAGGCATCGCTATATGATTGCACCGTCATCCTGCTTCTATGGGATGAGATGATATTTATATGTGTAACATTGACTAATGCAACTCGCCTTCTCACACACAGGAATCTTGTTTCTCGTTGAGGTGCACATGTTTGCAATTTCTTATTGTACAATAACAGTCTACTAATCATATCATGCACCCATGAAGTTAACCTGAACAAAGGTGGGTGTCGTTTGCCTGGGGTGCGGTATAGCAAGCGAATTCTGCGCAAGAAACTGATACGTGGCATAACATCGAAAGGTCGGTGAGGTGACGATGATAATAATAATAATATATTTTATTTAATATAGCGCCACATCCAATTTCAAATTGTTCGTGGCGCTTTACATACATTAACATTTTAAAACACAAATAGACATGATGTCGATGATGAACATGGTTCAATTTATTTCAAGACACACAACATTAAAAAGCTAGCAATACAAATACAACTAATAATAAGTCACGTGGTACGAATGAAATACAATTAAGAAATATGTTTTGAAAAGGAGTAGACATGAAGTGAAACACTTATATGGTTATAATGATGATGATGTAGTGATAATGATGATGATGATGTAATGATAATGATGATGATGTAGTGATAATGATGATGATGATGATGTAGTGATAATGATGATGATGATGTAGTGATAATGATGATGATGATGTAGTGATGATGATGATTTTAATAATGTAGTGATGATGATGATGTAATGATGATGATGATGATGATGTAGTGATGATGATGATGATAACGTAGATATACATAACCGTAGTTAGCACGTACAGTTACTACTAACTCCGCTGGGAACCTACTTACACTACCATTTCTTGGGTTTGGGTTGTTATCTTCCTGCGATACTAATAGATGCCTTAGAAGTGATGTCTCTTCCCGTGTTTCGCGTCGTGTCTTGGCATTTGCACTCGTCTAAACTAACCAGTGCGTCATATTCTGACAGTTTCCTTGTCACTGTCATTCATAGACGTAGTGATATACGTGTATGTAGAGTATAACAATGAAAATCAAAAAACATTCTTTATAGCAACGATTCTAAAGCATGCCCGTAAAATATCATTATATACATATCTCTTACCAAAATATATCATTTTATTACGATTAGGTAGTCATATCGGTTATCATTAAATTGGTATTGTGTGCAGCTGTTCATATTTCGTTTAATTTTCAGGCGCCAAACAGTCATGCATGCATGTTTGGCGAAAGATAGACGTGATGTTACGTACAAGATACAGTGGCCCAGTTATGGCAGACGAGATCTTTCCAATGGATTCTCGACGTTCCGTTGGTGGCTGGGAAGCTCTTGTTTGGTGATTGGTCTACTCTTGCGCATGCGTTATTGTGTCATGACGTCGCTGTGGCGCACGCGCGCTGCGAACACGTTTCGACTCGGACTGGCATGATTAGCTGTTCTACCTGTACCATGCATGAAGGGGTATTGTTCTGGCAATACCTGTTTCGCTTTAGCATAGATCTATAACATGGCATTGACTAGTTGTGTTGGTTTTGTGAATACTGCCTCGTCATTGTTTTATGAAAATAATACTTGGTAGCGTTTTTCGACAAGCCTAGGTGGTTGAAAATTGACCAGTGGTCAGCGATCTGCGCCACGTATATCAGTGTACACCAGTAGATGAAGCTTGTGCATGCATACTATTAACCAGTTCAATAAATATGACGTTTATCAATAGTTATTCATTTGCCAAGCGCACAATTGAAACGTGCAAACAGACTAGATACTAGCTAGATATAGGAGTAAGCGCGGATAACATACCGATAAACCAATTTCTTTCATTCAACTATACATAATAATACAGCATTTAATGCTGTTAGCGACACCAACAAAGCTAGACTATTCCTGGCAGCGCATAATACGTTAATAGTTCACCGTAATCAACTACACAACGTTGAAGATGGTTCTCTTTAACACAGTTTATATTATGTTAAATAATTGACAATATCATCTCACGTTCACGTGCTTAACAATTGAAACAGGATTAGTACTTGAATGTGCTTCTTGGTTGACTACACAAATATGTAAATTCACGGCACGCCGCGTAATAATGTTAAGTTGGCAACCGCTTTGATGTTGTAGCCGTGTTAGCACTTTTTGCTGGGCTTTCAAGTAGCGTTCTTGCAATATCGAATTCATAGCTAGGTTTCATTCTTCGTTTACGCACAGCAACAAGATGACT
>JAODUO010001265.1:62500-67500 GCA_025642075.2 Ridgeia piscesae
GATAACGATAATGATATATCAATTTTTTGTTGAAGCGTTAGCATTTATTACAACTGCGAATTAATGTGAATTAATTTGCATAATCCTTTCGCCAGAATCTTCGTTTGTTGGGAATAGCCAGAGCAAGCGTACTATGAAATTCTTCGACAACAAAACTAAAATCGCGTTGTCCTCGAAGTTGACAGCTGTGGTCGGTGTGGCGTGTTAATGATTGATGAATAATGGATGTCTTTATTCGCTGCTGACCTGTTGGACGAATTTCTGTTTTGTGACATTGAATTTCCACGCCAACGCTTCGCTGATTCCGAACACTGGCACTGTCGTCTGGTTTGTCAGTAGAAAATGTCTGTCTGTTTTCCCCCCATCCAAAACCTTAAACAACTTTACAGAAAGCATGATTTGAGTCATACATTAATTACGCATCATTAGACATTATAGGACGCGTGCACTAAACTACTCTACAATTATTAGATGTTAAAGGACGCGAGTACAAACAAATGTCACAGCAGGGTCATGACTGAAGCGTATTTGTAAAAAAACACCTCTATATAACATTATTGGATTTTGCATGGCGCGTTTGATAAAAAGTGTCGTTGTTATTAAAAAAAGGTATCTTAATGAGAGTGTCCTTGAACTGGATATTCGCTAATTCTAGTCTACATTTATGAAATGTTATATTACATCTCAGAATGTGTTGTCTTTCTTTGTTTTGTGGAGTATAATACTATTGTTTTAGCTTGTTTTGCATTGCTAATTGTAGCATTGTCTTTTTGTGTTTTGTCTGCTTTTTATGTTTTCTCTGGTTTTGTCTTGTCTTGTATTGATTGAATTGGTGTATCTAGTTGCATTTTGTCTTTCCATTTTATGCTGCTTTCAGATGTTTATTCCTGACTTGTTTCTTTATTGCTTTGTCAACTTGTGTTCTTCTTTCCAATTTATTATTTCTGTTGTTTAGTTTTGCCTTGTATTCTTTACGTTGGTTTGTCTAGTTCGGTTTTGTCTTTCCATGTTTTGCTTTCTTTTGTTTAGTCTTGTCTTGTATTGTTTATGTTGTCTTTTTGGTCTTTCGTTGTTCTCCGTATTTTGTTCATTATTACCTTGTATCTTTTTATGTTATTTTGTCTTGTTGTGTTATATCTGGTCTTCTTTTTAATGTTATTTCTTGTTTTATCTTATCTTGCCTTATGTTGTCTTATCTACGACGTTCTGATCTGTTGCAGCGATTGGCAGCGACACCTTTGTACCCAACAAGCTCATGCATTCAAGCCACCGGGTACTTTTGGTCAAACACCAGATATTAACTATCGGCCGTGTCCAGGCCATCTCCGCCTACATGTTGATCGCCAGTCCGGTGCGTGTCCAGCTGTGGCGATCGATTGGTAATGTCACCTACATACTGGACTGGCAAAAGGAACTGAGCGCGCCTCAATTCTTCGGACGTAATGTGGTACGCACTCATATACTCACTCGTGCTCGGCCGCATATTTATTAGGTCACTCACTCACTCATTCACTCACTCACTCACACCCTCACTCACTCACTCACTCACTCACTCACTCACTCACTCACTCACTCACTCACTCACTCACTCACTCAAACACTCACGAACTCACGAACCCATTCACTCACGAACTCATTCGTTCTCTTATTTGGTTGATCGCTAGCTCGATTGTTTTCGTTCTGATCGTAGGTCTCCTCCTGGTTCTCGTCCGTCCTCGCTCTCGCTCTCGCTCTCGCTCTCGCTCTCGCTCTCGCTCTCGCTCTCGCTCTCGCTCGCTCTCTCGCTCTCGCTCTCGCTCTCGCTCTCGCTCTCGCTCTCGCTCTCGCTCGCTCTCGCTCTCGCTCGCCTCGCTCTCGCTCTCGCTCCTCGCTCGCTCCTCTCTCTCGCTCTCGCTCTCGCTCTCGCTCTCGCTCTCGCTCTCGCTCTCGCTCTCGCTCTCTCGAAAGAGGGAGAAAGAGCTGAGTTACACGATTCCATAAGCTTCGAAACCGCAGCCAAATTACTCAAACACGTTTTACCTCGAGTACTCGAGATTCCGATAGTCTAAACAGTATGTGAACATGCTTATGTGACCTTGCACAACAAACCATCCAGACTCCAATGGTCCGTAATTCGTTGTCACAGCTATTCTGTGTCACATCACACAAGCAACGCCCGCGGCTTTCCACGTGACCTCAGAACGCCGTCCCCCGAGAAATCGCTCAAACAATGATCGTAGTTACCGTATTCAGAGCGCCATTGCTTTAATATTAACAGCCTGCATTGTTGTTGGCGGAAGTGACATTTGCTGTCCAGTTTTGACACCGAGCCATTGTGTTTTTCCTAGCAACGTTTAATGATTGACTACTAAAAACGTCTGTTTCAATTACCATAAAACATTTTTCATCGCAGGTGATATTTGTTTCTCCGTCTGTTGTATGTCAAGTTGCAATGTTTCTCTTCTGGTGTCCTTTATTTTGTCTGTATCTCAGTCCAAAGTGTTCGTACAACCGCAAGTGTAGAAATTAAGTTTTTATCAATTTTTATCTTTACCTAAATTGATGTATTTTTTCATCGTTTAACTATACTAACCAATATACTAACGGATATACTGTTCGTTTAACTAGACTAACGAATATAATGTTCGTTTAACTAGACTAACTAATATACTGTTCGTTTAACTAGACTAACCAATATACTGTTCATTTAACTAGACTAACCAATTTACTATTCTCAAGACAACAATAGTTTTGTAAAATACAAATGACCCACGAAATAGCGTTTAATAAATTCGTTAATTTATTAAATAGTTCAGCCTAACATGTGGTCGTAAAGGTATGCAATAGCTAACTGTTGCTTTCGTTCGCGTATGATCATAGTGACTGATTCGACCTAACAAACAGACAGATTCCCTATTTAACTCTGGCCTACACACAGCATCCCTTCGGTAAAAACAAACCTTGAAAGAAACGAATGTCTTACAACGAGTCAACAGCACAAACTAATATTGCATGCCATTTTGACTGTATTTCTCTTTAAAGCACACGCACTGTAAGAACATAAATATCCGTTAGTTTTGCATGACATCATACATTAGTGCGTATTTAAACAATCCCAGACCATTTTGGCAATTTCTGGCAATGTGTACATTAGCGGCGTCGCTGAGAAATCTCGGCCTAGTGTTAGTCTCAGCAGGGATCATTCATTGCGTTCGCGTCATGTGAATGACGTCACACAGATGGAATGTTGACGTACGTTTTACGCAAAAATGGCGGTGACGCTGCGTACATCCTCCATTGTTATGCCTGGTGTGACGTCACATATACGGTCTTCAAAGACAGGCCTTGAGTCACGACCAAACCTAGCAATTATGTCACAAAGTCGATATCATAGGAAGGTGAAATGAAAGATACTTCATAAGTATAGCCTTTTGATTTTTGCAAAACAAAAGCATATTTTAGCAAACGTAATGATCGTTTTCAGGTAACTCTAGACGAAGAAGAATGGTTTGACGTCACGCCATACCATCGTCTAGGAATCTTCAGCGAGGTCGACCCGGGACCAATACTTTACGGCGTGGCCGATGTTCCGATGGTTGTGCTGTCTGCAAGCCGCTTTCCCGATGGAGCGACGTCGCCGCAACTGGGCAGCATGCAGACATTCGATCAACTGGAGTTGCCGATTCGTTTTGCTGTCGACGTCTGCAATACGACAGGCACGTAACTACATCTTGTGTTTCATATATATATATATATATATATATATATATATATATATATATATATATATATATATATATATATATATATATATATATATATATATATTATATATATGTATATAAATTAACTTTTATATAGCGTTGTATCCAGTCCTTAGGATTGCTGAAAGCGCTATACACTTTACTTCGCTAGAACACTATTTAATCAAACACCAACTCAACTTCTCTGGGAAACGTCCAGCCACGTTGCAATTAATGCGCGAAGACTGCTCGTACAAATATTCACCTCGATAGCTAGATACACATTCATACAGCTGATTGTACTGAAACAATGTAGAGTGAAAAAACATGCCCACAGTTAAACACCGCAGCGCCGAATTCGAAACCGGTTCTATTAGTCCAGAGGCCGACACTCCATACATCTAAGACACTGCATTCCACGGCAGAGAAACAAACAACTACACCAAACTCTTCCATCCACGCACGATGCAAAAGACAAAAAGAAACAGTTAGTATCATCATTCAAATGTCTCTGGTATGAGAAATACTCTCTGGTAAAAAGAAAAACATGTCGAAAGATATTACTCCGTATAAATTTGTCAGTGGTTAGGTGGAGCTGCTTCTGACCTTTCGAGGTGTCCTAGTCGTAGAGTTGGGCAATGAAAGATGGTGGCTTTTGTCTAAATATGCCACTGACGCTGTTCACTTCTCCAGACAACTGAAGCCATTATCAATACCACTATCATATAGTTTCAGTTAATAAATAATGTGAATATATGTTTTGTATAAATTCAGAAATCTGCAAATAGTGGTGTATACAATTATTTGTTTACAATTTGTTACGTTTATTGTTGAACCTAAGAATCCGATGTTTCTCTTTCTCTCTGCAGACTGCGCTATGGAATCAACCGTAATGGAATCAACCGTAAGTAGACATCATTTGATGAAACCACTTCACTCATAATGTGTAATAACATTGATCATATTTTCCAAAACCACGCTTTAGCCAGTTTTGATATTATTTAGCAATATGACACACAAGTCTCGTCTGCATACGAAACTACTTTCGGACGAAATTACTTTCTGTTGTGGATCGCAGGCAGTTTTGTCTCGCGTCGGACATTCATACTATAAGCTTCGGACGTAAACTTGGTTGAAACGTATAATATTGTCAAGTTTTTGTCATGGTACATGTTAGACATTCCAAAATCAGAACGACTATACTATGCAGTGTTTATATGACCAACGTACGCACACACACACGGGCGCGCATACACGCATAACTACATGCAAACGGAC
>JAODUO010001265.1:72500-85000 GCA_025642075.2 Ridgeia piscesae
AAGAGTATAAATAGTTATTTTGTAAGCAATGCCTCCATTTCGTTCTATCGTGTCCTGCTGTCACTTGTGATTCGTTCTTTGTTGGTAGATGGAGCCACATTAGAGCGTATTATGTTAAAAGCACCAGGCGTCGCTACCGGCAAGCAGGCGTCGTTTAAAACACTGACTCGGCAGCAGTCTTCGTTGGGTGATAGATTTGGGGCATTCAGTGTTTGGGTCCGAATTAAGCAAAACGCCCAAGCTCGACAGCGGCGAAATGGGTGAAGTGACAGGATATTACACAAACGGTCGCGTCTGCAGTTGAGGAAAGACGTGGATTAGTACCGCGCAATAAACAAACGGAACAGTGACCACTGCACATACTGTTCTGCTCAGTTGATGTAGTGTGACAAATGAAAGATGGCCGTCATTCTTCTTTACGAAGGACAACGATCTTTGGACTGCTTCGGTTCGGGTTATAGAAGCAGCCGCAGAAACAGTTAACAAATATGCAGAAATAGTGCAAAATGTCACAACGTTACCTTCGCGAAGGCGGGTTGTAGGTCAGTATACTATAATTATAAGAAATGTGTACATATGAGTGACAACTACATATGTTTGTTTATTGTTTAGATGTTAAGCATAAAGTAATGTGTCCAACCATGATATGTATCTAGACACAATAAAATAATAATGCTCTATTTGGAATATTATTGCAAACACCTTCTTTCACATTTTCTCTATGTGCTATTTGCAAATAAAAAACATTTAAAAATATATATATATATATATATATATATATAAAAATATATATATATATATATATATATATATATATATATATATATATATATATATATATATATATATATAAACCCACAAACACATAAACCCCGTCTGTATGTCTGTCTGTCTGTCTGTCTGTCTGTCTGTCTGTCTGTCTGACTGTCTGACTGTCTGTCTGTCTGTCTGTCTGACTGACTGACTTGACTGTCTATCTGTCTGTATGTATGTATGTATGTATGTATGTATGTATGTATGTATGTATGTATGTATGCATGCAGGTATGTATACATGCAGGTATGTATGCATGCATGTATGTATGTATGTATGTATGTATGTATGTATGTATGTATGTATGTATGTATGTATGTATGTATGTATGTATGTATGTATGTATGCAAAACAGTTGTATGTATGTTGTATGTATGTATGTATGTATGTGTGTATGTATGTATGTATGTATGTATGTATGTATGTATGTATTGTTGTCTTATGTATGTATGTATGTATGTCTGTCTTTCTGCCTATCTCTATCTATCTCTGTCGATACCTCTCTGTTTGTCTCTCCCCTCCCTCTCTCCCCCTCCCTCCCTCTATCCTCCTCTCTTTGAGAAATCAGTTCCAATCATGACACCAAGTTCTCCTCCCCGATCTAATTTCAAAAACAAATAAACCTACGAATGACACCAGTAGACCCCCTAGATCACGTATAACATTTCATCGTCATATTGAAAAGATCACTGAGATATGCGCAAACTTAAAAGTGCAACCGCCAATGTCCCGATACCTGGAAGAATTTATTAACATGTTAAATCTATGATCCACACAAATAGATCCTGTAGATCATAATAACAGCAGCCTCCCGATACTTTTGTGAAGCAGCTCGTGAGGACTCGATTGAAGTGGGCTGGAATAGAGGAAAGGATGGGAGTAGAACTGTTAGCAGGAAACCAGACGTACTGGGAATGGACGGACACGAGGAGGAGGGACACACGATGGCCAAGGGAGGAGGGAGGGCTGTTGGTGGGGAGGGCAGTACAAGGTCAGGGAGGGGAGAGAAAAGAAAACAGACACCGATGAACAGTGTCGAGCCGCACCCGTGAGACGAGGCACGGGAGGAGAAAAACAACTCGTGACACAAACGGACACACGAGTCCACTGACAAACAAACAAACAAACAAACATATAATAAACAAAAAAGATTACAAAAAGACAAACTAACATAAATCAGTACTGTTTTATAATGTGAGTGGGGGTGTTTATGAATGACAATTTCATATGAATTAATTCATGAATTTCATACGAACGAGCTACACGCACACACACGCACGCACGCACGCACGCACGCACGCACGACACGCACGCACGCACACACACATACACACACACACATACACATACACATACCTACACATACACATACACATACACATACCACACACACACAACATCCACACACACACACACACACACACACACACACACACACACACACATATATTTATGTGTGTGTGTGTGTGTGTGTGTGTGTGTGTGTGTGTGTGTGTGTGTGTGTGTGTGTGTGTGTGTGTGTGTGTGTGTGCTGGTGGTGCTGCGTCGTGTGTGCGTGCGTGCTGCTGCGTGCGTGCGTGCGTGCGTGCGTGCGTGCATGTGCATGCGCATAATGCAATATTGCATGTTAACAATGGTGCAACTTCGCTAACACGACATCCGCGCAGTTTATTTCTCTATTTATTCCACCAGTGTGACACCAAGTTGTTCGTGACATGTCCTCTCGATCTGACGCCAAACCTAATCAAATCTAATCAATTAACACCGACGTAAGACGCAGGAAGGAGACGCCGTGAAAGCGGCCACCGAACGACACGCAACGCTCGCGACGCTGACACCCTCGACCGCTCATCTCTCGGGCGAGCGTTGTCCCACGCTCGGGCGAAATGCGCAGTCGCGACGCCAGCACGTGCGCGCACGAATCGCACGCGCAGACGACACGAACACGTGAGAAATCCCGCCGAGACGACGTGCGTGCTTTGAGCCCAGACGCCTGCCAGAGATGCATGCACGCATGTTGAATGGACGTCAAGAAGTCTTCTCAGACGCCATGACATGTGAGCCCTCGTGTCATAAAATAACCGCGTCGTTGTTCAGTTGAAGAAAAGTCAAAAGCATTCACACACAAATATAAAGTTGATTTAATATATATGAACTTATAACCTATATTTTAAACTCGGATTCGAAACCACTTTCTTTCCACAGCTGGCTTGAGAACAGTCTCATTAAAAAAAATAGGCGTATTTATGGGGATAAGTGTCCGTGTTACTCCTTCACTTCAGTAATTATATCCCTGAAAGAAAACTGCAACATGCAATGCCCTTGTGATTGGGGGAAATAGCTGAGACAGTCTTGGAATTTGTCTTATAAACTTCTTTGAAATTCTTTGAAATATTAGCGATAAATCAACCTTGCACGAGACGAAAAACTTTAGCTTTGTTTTCATGAATGTGTTTGTCGTGAAATTACTAATCTTGGTTAAATATTGGAATGGGTTTTTACGTGACGTAGCGCACAACTCTGGTCTGTTTTGCGCATATTATTTCGCAACTGCGGTCATGATAACGGTGCTTTTAAAGTGTTCTTGTGAACCATTTCTGAAAGTAATCATCAGATTCATTTATTACATCTTACCACTTTTCTAACTGCGAAGTCTGACAATATTTTTTTTTACGTGTCGCCGAAGTGTGATTTTATCCACTGTTGAGCGCTCTAATCTGGAAACGCACCACCGTGATGAATGACCCGAAACTGAATCGTCACTTATATCGTCACGTCCTTGAAACTATTCCATCTAAAAATAGAGAGGCAACAACAAGATATAAAAGAAAGGGAGCCAACCAGAAAGAAATGCCGGTTGTAACGACTGTTTCTTGATTCGAACAGATCAAACGTTTCCATTCACTTCGCTACGTAAATCCGGAGTGTGAATGAATCTCGATAAGGCGAGAAGACATTCCCCTTAGTAGAGTGCAGTAATTACTGGACGAGGACAGTAATTATGGACAAAGTCACCACTTCCGGGCTTTCAGCTTTAAAGTAGGAAGCGATCCATGCTAAAATGACACATTGCCACATGGAACCGTCCGCATGTTACTTTGGCGGAGAGTAGATTACTATCCTCCTATGTCGTTTACGTGTCCTGATAATGTCGTGTGGAGTCGCCGTGTCCTTGGCTGACATCAGTAACACAGG
Source organism: Ridgeia piscesae (assembly GCA_025642075.2). Lineage (NCBI taxonomy): Eukaryota > Metazoa > Annelida > Polychaeta > Sabellida > Siboglinidae > Ridgeia > Ridgeia piscesae. The sequence continues at coordinate 76,509 of JAODUO010001265.1, forward strand.
TCGTTCAACTTGGTAATAAAATCAACTCTGGATTTTTTTGCATTGAAACAAACACATAACACATTATTTATGTAGTTTTATGTATGCATTTTCGCGACCGAGAGTTTACAATGTGCTTTACACTTTACCAATGGGTAGTAAATCTGGGTGCATCGTTGCAGCGGTAGAAACGAGTATTGCTGAGAGCCACCATTAATCGAAATTAAGTATGATTAAAAATCTCGCCGGAGATGTATACTTTTGGCCAGCAGAAGACGAAGTAATTAATTCAGAAGAATGACCCGCGGAGCAAATATGTAAATACGTTGCTTCCGTCAAACCACGTCGGATAACGATAATGGTAATGACGACTGTGTTTAAGAGAAAGAGAATGTTTAAACCATAATAAAATACGCAAAGCAAGTATGAGTGACTCATTGTTTTATATATATATATATATATATATATATATATATATATATATATATATATATATATATATATATATATATATATATATATATAAAGAGTTAAATAATAAAACCATTTAGAACTGGCCAAACTTAATAGCTGGCAAAGCATCGCTAGATCAAACGGGTGAGCAAAATAAAAACGCTTGTCGGATATACGTTTGAGCTTTTCTGTCAAAATTATATTTGTAACGTAACATGCAAATGTGTTTATTGTTATTATCATTACAACAACAAACAAACCTTTAGACACATCGCAACGACGCAATGTACATGGATACATGTATGTAAGACGGTTTCCTTGGGTATTTGTCAAAGGGGTTATTATATTAAAAAAACATTTAAATGTAACAAAAAATTCAGAATTAATTAAATAATTTTGAACAAGAATAATTGTATGTGATTATGCGATATGTATGTATGTATGTATGTATGTATGTATGTATGTATGTATGTATGTATGTATGTATGTATGTATGTATGTATGTATGTATGTATGTATGTATGTATGTATGTATGTATTTTATGTATGTATGTATGTATGTATGTATGTATGTATGTATGTATGTATGTATGTATGTATGTATGTATGTATGTATGTATGTATGTATGTATGTATGTATGTATGTATGTATGTATGTATGTATGTATGTATGTATGTATGTATGTATGTATGTATGTATGTATGTATGTATGTATGTATGTATGTATGTATGTATGTATATATATATATATATATATATATATATATATATAAAAAATATATATATATATATATAATATATATATATATATATATATATATATATATATATATGTTCTGCACCATTTCTTCCAATCTTTCCGATCCTTCCTCCTTGTCTCCTTCTTTCATTATATCTCTGTCCTCCATTCTTCTGTCCATCTCTCCCTCCTTATATGTCCGTCCTCCTCGTCGCTCTCTTTCCCAATAGCCCCTTCCCTCCAGCCCTCTATTCACCTTACTGTTATCCTCCCTCCATCCCTTTCCCCATCCAACCCTTTCCATGCTTGGCTACGCCGCTCCCTATACCTTACTGATACACCGATTGCGCGATATTTACCGGCCGCGTCGTGAAACCACCAGGTAATTAAACAAACTACAACAACAGAACGGCTTTGGCAGCTGCCCACCGGACAAACACCCTCGCGAAATGTCAGCCTTTCCATTTAGCGGCTCCCGTCGAGTGTGATGCGTTCGCAACGCGATTGTCCGCCGGCCGAGCCACAACAAAGGCGCGATCATTTCGCTACGACGATCACGCAACGGCGCGACGCAGGTACACGTGTCGCGGGGAATAATGGCCGCCGTAAACTAGGAGGCGTCGGTGTCGCGCGGACTAATGACACCAGTAAGATGAGAAAAGGCGGCGTGACGTCACCGGTCCATATTGCGCATGTCACCGAAGACGTCGTCGCGAAGTTAAATTACGTAATTAGGTGTACCTACGGGGGTAGGTAATTCCTTACGCCGACTCGAAGTTTAATTTATCTAATCGCGACCCGCTGGTCATAATAAATGACCGCTGGACACGCGGGCAAACAACGCGTCCAGGTGGTCACGGTGTAATGACTGGACAATGCACCTGGGCGGCGTGTGGTCATTGCTTTCGCCGCTTGACCATCACAGACAGAAGAACAACGCGTAGATCACGTGACCTCCAAGCACAGAAATTACGACACCAACGCCATCGGCAATATTCAAGTTAATTGAATAGATCAACGATATCCACCTATCGTTTCGGGGTGCGTCATGTTTCAGAGGAAACTCGAAATTTGAAACGATGGACATATGTTAAGCTAATAGTTGTTTTCGTTTGATTTAGTTATATTTTTAAAGAGAGGCAGTGTTCGCAAGGGTAATTTCTGTTAGGATTTATTTTACTGTTTTGTAGTTTTTATTTTAATATTTTGTTTGGCTATACAGCCAAACAAAATATCCATAAGAGTATTTTTCCTACATCTCTCTTGTCTAGGCCGATATATCTGGTATAAAAAGTTATTTTACACAGATTTTCATCAATCTGATTGAAAATACGACCAGGGTGGTGAAAAGTGCAGAATGGTGACATATGCGTAAATGTCAAACTTGATGTAACAAATTATTCCGTTCGATAATATCACGTATTCAAATATTACGCTGATATGATATGTACGTTACATAATATGACAATATTCTGTATGATATTTTTTTTAACTGGCGATCAGCCTACACAGTTAGCAAGCATATTGATTTTGCTTGATAGTTTTCTATTTGGCGTATGGATTAGTTCCTTTCAAATAGTAGACCTATATACGAATGCGATTCCTTATTTATCATCAAAATATCTTCTAATGCTTGTTTCATTACTTATTTTTAATTATGTAGTTTCTAGAAATAAATTAGATAACAATAATAATAACTATAATAATAATAAGAAGAAGAAATAATACTAATATTATAAAACAAATATGGTAAATATACAAAATATACGTAATATTTCAATACTATTTTACATTAGTGAGTCTGATACATACAAACTCGTCCACTCACTCACTCACTCACTCACTCACTCACTCACTCACTCACTCACTCACTCACTCACTCACTCACCACCCACCACCACCACCACCACCACTCCCCCCCACTCACCACCACCACCACCACCACCACCCACCACCACTCACCACCACCACTCACTCACCACCACCTCACCACCACCACCACCACCACCACCACCACCACCACTCACTCACTCACTCACTCACTCACTCAACTCACTCTCTCACTCACCCACTCACTCACTCACCCACCCACCCACTCACTCACTCACCCACTCACTCACCCACTCACTCACCACTCACTCACTCACTCACATTCACTCATTCATTCATTCACTCACTCACTCACTCACTCACTCACCCACTCATTCACCACTCACTCACTCAATCACTCACCCACTCACTCACCCACTAACTCAAACACTCACTCACTCAAACTAATATTATATCGCGATAGAAAAGCGTCACGGAACACATGTAAAATTAAATAAAATAACTAAACGACAAACACATGGAATGCTAGCTTGGATTTATTAATTGTTGTGCAAAATATCGCTCCAGACCACGTCTTGATGACGAGCAAAATGTTATATCGCTGCGTGTTTCCGTTATACGACTGTACCGTATTGCAGGAACAGTATATTAAATTAACCCGTTGGATGAGACCTTATTAGATTTGCCACCCATCGGAGAAGCGCTTCTCCTGGTAGGAATAACGAACGGTCGCGACATTCGAGTGAACGCGTGTCGATCCAGTGGAAACTCGACAACTAATTGGCCATTAAAAGGCTAATTAGTTTTATTTGTTGCTTCCCGTCGCCTCACGAGAGATATTGATGAGTTGCATCAAACAGTTGCAATATGGTTACGTTTCTAGTGGCTATATAGGTTGAATCATCATTCAAACTGCGAAGCCGGTGCAACGGGAAGTTTGCATGTGTATTTGCGGCGAATTTATCGAGGCTGTGTAGACATATTGCGACGTGTATTCGTCGATGTGCGTTTAATTTTAAGTACATAATCTAAGATGGATGGAGTAATATTGTATTAAAAAAATGCGTGTCACACTGATCATATTAACTCAACCAAAAATATGGGGCTATTCTTCTGAAACAAGAATCACCACAAAATTCACGACATAGACATCTGCGACATCTGATTTTTGTATGGAAGATCTTCGCCCAGTATTTTCAGTGTGGCTATTTTTCTATATACGTCGTGATGATCTTCGACTGAACAGATCTGTCAGAGAGAGCAGGGTAAAGCGTAACGATTGGATACCGCGTTGAATATAAATAACCTTTTTATACAAGTATATGGAAGAAACACATCAAAGTGTAAATTAACGTGTTATACAAAAACAAAACAATGGTTCGCGTGCTGTTCTATAAATCACTTTCTCGACCAGACGTTTTCAATTGCTATCGTCTCCTGAAGCGCTTTGTCATTTATATTCAGCTCCGTCACGCGTGGCTGCACAGCCCCATTCCCCGCCCGGGGGCGTTCGCTGATACGCGTGTCACGGCAAATAATAACCGCTCATTAACTTCGCCGGATGGGGTACTTTGTCGCTACACTCCACTACTACGCCCAACCTCCGGGGAATGACCACACAACAGCAATGGTCAAGCGTAGAAATAGCCAGAAGACAAACCCGTGGAGCGGAACAAAAGAGAAGGTGACATAATCGCAACAGAATACGTATTAACGAAACAACGGGAGGTCGGATTTTTCACTTGTCACTGTCTTGTCGTAATGAAACAAATCGGGTGAATTCCCAGGTGATCAGGGTAGTGCAGACGGACAAGGTGCGATATTCGATTACGCTTTGACAGACGTGTTGTGGATACTCAAGATTTGTTCCTGTGGCGTACATTCGATGGGTATTGAGGGTGGTGTCAGAGAACAAACGTGCGCAAGCGATTCCAGAATTGTAATTGCAAATAAATGTGTTTAACCGGAACAAAATAAGGGGGAAAACAATGCTTCTTGCAACATGCATAGCTGGTTAGGACATATTCACAAGCAAAATCGTACCCACTCGTTATAAAATATACCTGCGTTAAGCAGTAAGCTACCATCTCAATAGATATACAAATAGGACACTTAGCAGCGTATCTATATATTCCTACAACTTAAGTAGCACATAGTCCAACAGAGGAGATATAAACAACATACCAGGTGTGCTCGACTGAAAACCAATAATACTCTAGAAGATATAAATCGCTCAAGCTATTACCATTATTTTGACATACGAACAGCATTCACTAACTAACGGTACTGGGAACGTCCTGAATCGTTTTGGCAAGTCTATGATACGTGTCAAAAGCTTACATAATCCACGATCATCGCTGACATTAACTTGAGTTTAAAAAAAATTACTCTATCAAGGTTTTAACCTGACCGGAACTGGCGGGGTGGGGGTTGGGGTCATCGTAATATTCGTGTGCAAACATCACTTCGTTTCATAAAAATCTTTTGAAAAATATTAACTATCGGATTTGGTCAAAACGAAACAATAAATACCAGCTCAGCTCGGAAGCGGTATGTTTTATATTGTATAGATGGAGCTCTGAAAAGATTACGTGGTTGCCAGTTCCAATATTATTAGAAGGACATTCTTTCGCTGAATTTAATACACGTAATTTGCAGGTTTAACTATTGCTGTTGGCTATGATAGCAATAGGCACACACTTTAGCTTAAGAGATTATAGTGTATTGTTTTAAGTCCAATTAGAAATTAAATAAATTTGAATAGCGCGTCAACTTACAGCGCCAATGGTAATTTCGGTCGCGTCAAACGCGTCGCATATTTCCTTCGCTACCTTCTTCACCGTGTTGCCAAATTCCAGATTAATCCAAAAAGGCGCTCCGTTAAGTATGTTTTACACTGGTAAAACTGCTCAGACATTACGCGTTGCGATTATGACGTCACTTCCGTAATGTATTAATTAGCAAGCATACTGATCACATGTGGCGGTACAGAATATCTCTCTTTAAAATATAGTAAATAAAACAATGCTGTCGAGTTTCGAAATGACGGTAAAAGAGTTAATCGCTATAAACCAGTGAATGTCGTACACACTTTAAATAGATATTTAGGTTAAATAAATATTTGTTATTCTGATTATGGTCCTTCAGCTCAACTATATGAGGTATTAAGGGTCAGAATTGTTTGAACATTTATGTAATGTGGTCACGTTCAGTCTGGAAATTATGTTCGTGCGAAATATAAATGATCGCGTCATCTGTAGCAAGGAATACAAGGCAACTGGTGGGTCGCTGTGTGTGTGTGTGTGTGTGTGTGTGTGTGTGTGTGTGTGTGTGTGCGTGCGTGCGTGCGTGCGTGCGTGCGTGCGTGCGTGCGTGCGTGCGTTCGCGTGTGTTTATATCCGAGCACGTGGGCATCCGTGTGTAGTTTTCCGCTTAACAGCAATGTATAGGTAAATAATGCATGACTACAATGTTCTTGTAACAGTGCCTTCGGACAGGGTAATCTGGATTTACGGCCCTATAAAAATGCTCTCATTTATTATTATTATTATTATAAATGCTGTTAATATCTGAAAATATACTTCCCCACAAATCACAAGTGACGTTTACCGTAACGCATATGAACGGAAAACTTGATCATATACATTGTATGTCCACAAAACTTACGAATATATTCAACTTTTCTGGTCAGGTGTCAAACGATGTACAGTTGTAGAACGTCACAGTGACGACGGATTTCGTGAGGATTATGTGGCTGACCTACCGGGTCCCAATGCACCAGGCCGTGTTCCTCCTAATGGTGCTGGGCGCCCTGGCTTCCCCCGTCGACAAGGATGCGTGCTTGGCCGAGTGTTCACGGGCATATGACAGTTGTCGGGACAACTGTAAAGGACTAGACGCTGGGCTGTCCATGATGAAAATCTGTCGGGACATATTCTACAAGTGTATCATGGACTGTGACAAACTATGACGGGAAATGATTCATGACGTTGATGACGAGGAGAAACGGTTTGTGTACGGAATGGGCAATCGTTTCGATTTATAATACATATAGGATGTGTAATGTACGAATTTATGTTAGATAGGAAAACTATAATAAAGATAGCTGAATTCAATATGCCAAATGTAGAATACAATTCGTCTATAACATAACAAAACAAGTCTGATGATGACATCGATATCTTAACCATGATGCTACAAATCCAAGTAGTTACCTCGCTATTACGATCACATTTGGGACTAGGCGAAATTGACGTGTATACCACGGCGACTGCATTAGTACGATTAATTCCTATTGTTTCTATTTTATGTAAATAATTTGAAATTTCGTAGGTAAATCTTAATAGCCGGGTGGTTATATTAAGCTATATTACTAAGGTGTAAATAAATAAGAATGTAGAATTTCGTGTTATACATCTACACCAACGATGTAGTCATTTAAAAGACGTCAGCCCGCGTGCCCTGCTTTCGTCGACCATGTGACTATACGAACTGGCTGCCAGGTCGGTGACTGGAAAGCGACGTCCGTCTACTCTAACAGTTGACATGACCCTCGACGAAACACTGACCTTTGAACCAAAATGTCAAGTGACCCAGATTGACATTTGTTGTTTCAGTAATTAGTTTGAGGGATTCTTGTTGATTCTTTTATAGGGCCGTTGTCTCTTTGCAAGGAGTCTTGCAATGTGTGCTTATGCCGTAGGCCTAATAATGTTTGGTTATTGGACTTTTACACTTTAATGATACCTATTATGTTCGTATGTATGTTTATGTTCGTGCGTTCGAGTGTGACTAGCTGTTTTTATTTATTGTTCGTTTATTTACGATCACGAATGTGAAGAAATGTTTGTCCATGGATGCCCCCAAAATTTCATATACATACAGCAATATATATATATATATATATATATATATATATATATATATATATATATATATAATATTACATTATACACCCCTCGTAATATGCATTTTGGTGAGATGTTACGGCTGATAATTGTACTATGCGTTCAGGTAGTTTAGTCAGGTAGATAAACTAAATTGGACGATGAACTGTGTTTTCGTCATATCAAGCTGTAAAGCGTGTTGCCTAGTCGAAATGATCACATTTATGATAAAAAAATTGTACGAAATATTATTGTCTAACACATTGATATGTCCATGTATGGTATGATATATAATCACGTATTTCTGCGCATGCAACAAGCACTTAAAGGTAAAAAGGTAAGTTCTTATATAGCGGAGTATCCGGTCCTCAGGACTGCTTACTCAACTTCTCTGGGAAGCGTCTAGCCATATGCTACAATTAATGCGCGAAGGCTGCTCGTACACATATCCACCACTGTATATAACCAGGTACTCATTTATACAGCTGAGTGAACTGGAACAATGTAGAGTGAAAACACTTGCCCACAGTTTTAACAACGCAGCACAGGATTCGAACCCGGGCTCTCTTAATATCGAGAGTCCGAAACTCTACCCTTGAGCGAC
>JAODUO010001265.1:90000-97500 GCA_025642075.2 Ridgeia piscesae
TCCGTCCGTTTTAGACATTCTGAAAAGCTGGACGACGTCAGGTAGGTTTATATGTTGTTACTTCAACATTAAGACACGTTAAAATTACCATATACATTGTGTCGTTCATAGTACTAAAGACTATTTTTAACGATAGTGCATTGTTCGTACTATAATTCCTCCAAACTAGTTTGTGTTCAAAATTGTACAAAAGTATTGTGTACTGATGTAAGTACATTTTACTGGTATAGTTAATCGTTACGATTGACTGTTATGTCTGTAAACGAAAACTGTGCAAGATATTAAATACAAACAATACTCGTGCTTGTTATGTCTGGACAAAAATAGTGTGCAAAATACAAATAACTCGCGTGCTTGTTATTCGTTCTAGTGTTTGTACTGTGGAATTGACGGTCGCGGTTATAAGAGCATATTGCCAGGAGTAAGAGCCATTTGTTGGTTTATGTACACTCAACTGATCAGTAAACATGCTACTAGGGCGAGTCGGATTGAATCCTACAGCGATGCGATGTTAATTCTACAATTTATTTTGACATAGGCCTACATAGCGCATTACGTATTTGTAAAGGTGTCGTCATGTTCACCAGAGACGTCGACTAACGACTAATTGAAGATAAATGAAAACATAGCATAAATGAATACCAATGCTAACGCATATGCTACGTAGCAAGATGGGCCATTTGTACACTTAAAATGCCCTAATTATCTGCTATTTTGTTATCTAAAAATACGTATAATTTTTTAGATTTAAACTTAAAATTGAAGACTTGGTTGCATCGTAACAAAAAAAATTGTTAGCAGGGAAAAAACAAACGTGACACGAATTTTTATTGAATATCGCACAAATTCACGTCGATTTCCCGTTTTAATGGTATATTGCATCAGCGAATATTTTTGTGTTTCGTTAGATTAAATATAATATCGGTATAAAACAAGCTGTGGTAATTTTCAATCTCTTAATACTCTCGATGACCCCCTCACATGGGAAAGATGAGACACATAAAACATACAAAATATTGTATGGCAATTAATAACAGAACAATGAAACGTCCAGTGATAATAATTAACCGAAACCTTCAATTAGATCAGATAGAACTGGTCCAGTGTAGTTTTTATGCAGTAGAAACGGATTATCTTTCGACGGACAACCGCGACATTGCCATTTACTAAAAACGCGTATTCCCAGCGAGCTTAACAAATGAACGAAAATCGGATTATTTGGCGAAAATAAGCAACAGTGGGACCCGGTTGCATTTCAGCGGCGAAATTCATTCGTCGGAAACAAGGCGGATGATTAGATAATTGCCCCCGTGGAGTCTTTTATTTTCTGCCGTTTCAAGAACGCGATTTCGCTTGTCGGACGCCCCGCTATGTTGTTCCATCAAAGTTGGTAGCGGAGAAATACGGCACCATATTGTCACTTTAATATTCCCCAGTCGAGTGGCGCTTCATCTGCCTATTAGCGCCGTCCCGTGGGATGTCCACGAACTAATCCTCAGTTGATGACGCGACAGTATTATGTGGTTGCCTATCGTAAAAGATGGCTCGCGAAACAATGGAGTGTAATTGTCGAGGCCAATTTCACGGAAGTAAATCGCCTCTTTTCAGCATTATCTGTACACGATCCCACTCCGCGAATTTTATTGATTTGACTGCAAGTCTAACATTATTAATTGATGCATGGATAGTTGTAGACTGAAATGTATACGTATGTATAGTATGAATGCATAAAAGACGGCCTCTTGTTGATCACCGGATACTTTGTATAACATATATACTATGTATTGAATAGTTTACTAAATTGACATGCATGTTATAATTATGGTCGAAATCATCACAATTTCCCGAGCGCAGAATACATTTTTATTTTTATTAAATACGAATTACCGAGTGTTTGCAATCGTTATTTTTACTTGCACATCAAGTGGTTGATATCAATTTTTCTGACACATTTTCTCGCCCATTTGTGTGTGTTTGTATGCGTGCGTGCGTGTGCGTGCGAGCATATGCGTGCGTGTGTGTACATGTACGTACATGTACATGTATGTGTACGTATTCATAATCTTGTGCGTGCACGCCTGTCGCTGTGCGTGCGTGTGTGTGCGCGACGGTGACTGTTAAAAACGTCAACACACAGTGACAACACAGGCATATATTTCAGCACAATACGATTGCCCATATTTCATAATGGCCACTTATCGTCTTTCCGCGCAACAGACACGCATTTAGCGAGCGTATAATGTATTTATTATAAGCCCGCTTTCGCGAATTACTTAAACATGTCCGCCGCCGATCAAAGACGACCAGGCGGAAGCGGGGACGACGTGAATGAGGCCGCCTTTCGAAATTGCATTAAGGCCTAGTGTTTCAATGGGATTATGGGGAGAGGCAGAAGTTCCAGGGCATTGGAAGTGACCGACGCTCGCTGCGCGCCGTGGCGCGGTGACCATCTGGCAGGAAACGTAGCCGGAGAATATGCACGCGCACGCACGCACGCACGCACGCATGCACGCACGCACGCACGCACGCAATATTGTTGTGGTATATAACTGTAATTTCTAAGTATATATAATTGTTTTTGCATGTGAATAGATACGCATAAACAATTATATATATTTAGAAATTACAATTATGTATATATATACATATATATATATATATATATATATATATATATAATTATTTATATATATATATATATATATATATATATATATATATATATATATATATATATATATATATATATATATATATATATATATATAATATATAACTATATACTCATATATTATTGATAATAATGTTAGTAATAATAATATCAATAAAATAATAATAATAATTAGGATCCCGAAACCAAAAATAAAAAATTAAATAAGCGAAAAAACCTAATGTTAATATTGTTATTATAGAGACCACTGCGATATTCGCTTTCCATCTACGTTCCATCAGGTGTCCACGATGACCACCTTCTGTCTACTCTTTTAGAATCAACATGTTGTTTATCTCGAATTAAACCCTTTCACGCTATTTTGAAACGGTCCCGAAATCGATGTGTCGAATCCGATGACAGCGCGTTTCAATCTCGACCGGGTCCCGGAAGTGTCGTTCGTTGACGTCATCGCACCTTCAATCATAAAACATTAATGGCCGCGCTCCCCCGAGTGCTTCTTGTCGCACGTCTTGTAATTTCTCTCCTGTTCCTCCGTCCGACGTCTGTCACCCTCAGGCACCCGATGTAAGCCGGCGCAGACTGTCAGACCGACAGGCAACTTTACGCGCACTTTTAGTGAACAATTCCTGGAAAATCTGATCAACTCCGCCTCATGTTTACGTTTCACCGTCGCGGTTTCTCGTTAATAGTTACCAAAAATGTGTCAGTAATTTGTTATGACGCTGCAACTGCCACAACAAGACAGAATGGAACCTTGAAGACTTACTTAATGCCAATATAATGATTGAACTAACTTGTAGCTAATAATGATGGTAACAAATGTAATAATGGTAACAAATGTTACTTAAACTAGAACAATGGTAACAAATGTTATGTATCTAAGCCTGACAAGTACAACTCAGTAAACGTGCGATCGTGAAACTAAACCAATAAAACATTTTGTTTACGCTCTGAGTTGCGATGTTTACACCATTTTTCCCCTTCATAATTGCAATTACAAAAGCAGACCTTTTACACACCATATCCATAATTGGAACAATTATCCACTGATGATAATAAAATGGATTGCAAATAAAGCAATGGGCTGTTCGGATACAATGACGGATTTTCCAATAATCAAAACAGGATGAAGTAAAGTTATCTGGAATATGAAAAAATCACACAGAAGCTAATGTGACTTTGGGTTAATTAGGTCAACACCCGACAAGAGATGACGGGAAAACGTGGGTATTTATTTCAAAGGAGCAATAAAGTGTGTGTTTTCGTTAATCAGTAACGTTGACAGTAAACAGTGTACTGTTTCAAAACCAGTCAGTCAAAATGGTGACGTTATTGAACAGCGAATAAACACGTCCCGCTTCAAATCGCTATCAGATATCAAGACAGCGGTGGTCTATTGTCACGCAGTGGCGTGCGGTACAGCTTCAAAACGTTACAGTTAATTGATGAATGCTATCTTCTGTGGGATTTTTTGCAGAAATTATTGTATGGTTAATATTGGTGTAGGTGGAAATCACAAGTGTAAAAGTATTTTTGTGTGTTTCAGGTTTTAACGGTCCAATCCTTGCGAAAACGCGTCAAAAATCATACTTTCCGTGTGCAACAAAAGCAGCTGAAATATGATGTTCGCCACAGAGACGACAAAAATAACCTGCGATGACAGCATATCGGAAAAACGTCGTGAAAAACGCAGCAACGAATACCATGAAAGCCAGTCGTTGAACCAAGCGCAGTCACACGTGACAAGAAAACAACGAACGAATCGACGCAGAAAGACGATAAAATACCGGACAACTCACGCAAAACGAGAACGCACGAGAGTCGGAACGTTTAACGTCGCGCTGTGTCGCCTGCGCAAGCTCTTACCGACGTTTCCGCCCGATCGAAAAATGACGAAAATCGATGTTTTGCGAGTTGCAATAAGCTACATTGAATATCTGAATCATATGCTTGGCGAGCGTTTACGAATGAAAGAAACTGCCTGAAATTTGACAGCTCGTTACTTGTCGAGTGGCTAGTGCATAACGTAAATGCATACGAACAGAAAGTTTAATACTTTTAGCATTACTTTTGATTAGCCACCCTATACAATGTATAAGTGTTGATATGTGTACGCTAGTGTGTAGTATAACATACATATGTTGCAAAATTAAATTATTTTCGTCTCTTCTTAAGCTTACAAAATAACTTTTGTTGTAAAAAATATTTTTAAAATATCTGCTCACGAAATTATCTACTCTTGATTTGCTCACGAAATTGGTCAATAATGACTAAACGGCCAAATAAAAAATGCTGAATTAAATTAATCGTGGTATTAACATATTGGTGAATAAAGATTCACTGGATGAACGCTATCCCATATCACTGTTGTAATATGAGGACAAATAACCATTGACGATGAAAGAACTCGGTACGACATGTATAATCATTCAACCGTGACGAATGATCGCAACAACCGGAAGCGTCACACATCGTTGAATTTCCCCTTGTCGCCAACTAGAGACGGTTGGACGACGCGCTGTATATAGAATGGAAATAATTTACCTTAATTTGTGTATGTCGATGACGCGAATTAAATTTACCTCTTGAATTCCTTTCTTGGCTCGTATGTTTCTAACTTATTTATAAAAAAAATCTACCTAAATGTCTCTACGATAAGCTAGCTCCTTCGGGCTACTCGTTTACTCAATTTTTATGAACTTACACGACAACAGATACTCATAGTTAATGTTTTCCCAATCTTAATTCAATTTGTTCTTAAATTGGAATATTCACGCTATTTTGCAGTGAGGTTTGGCATACCTCGTTTATGTGTTATGTTATTGACGTTTCTTGCTGCTTAATCTTTATGCAATCATCATTCAGTTGGTTCTTAAATGAGAAAACCCACTCTATTTTGTGTTGTGGTTATCCATGCTATACATTTATGTTATGTTATCGAACTTTCTTGCTGTTTCAAAAACGACGCGACTGAATATCTCATAATTTGAAAAACAAATTGTCGGTCTGTCATTTGAATTGAGTATATAATTAAATATGCACCCATAGCAAAAGATTGCAACCTTTATTTTATTGCATGTTCATTTCTGTACAATATTAAACAACGATTCGACATTAGATACAATAGCACGTTTAGTTAATCGCTTATATATAATAATTATATATATATATATATATATATATATATATAATCAATAGAGAAACTGCATCAACATAAAATAAACCTTGAGATGGTCTCAGTGCTCAGTCTTGGGCAACTATTGGCCGCACTTGGGGTAAGATCTTGTGGTAAGATATCACGTTCGTGAAATGTATCATCCCGGCTGTCAATACTCCCTACCCGATACAGGCTTTACATTTCTGCACAACCTACACGTGCGTGCATACACGCAAGGTCCTCATCAATATTGAACAAATCAGCCATGTTTTACGCACCCACGTGTATTATATGACTTTGCCACAGCAAAAACATAACTCCGATAACTACGTTATCCTAAAAGGCGTCTAATCACAGCGAGTGCATTCTAGACCTGACCTTTGTAATGTAATAAAAAATACGCACGTGATTACAACGAACCATCGTATATGATACGTAGCGGGTGCCAAGGCAACGGCACGCGTGTGTCACTTTAATTAATACAAAAAAACAATGTGGAAACGGCTCCCAAAACTGACGAATCCAATACGTCGCGGTCTGCTTACGTCACAATGAAACTTATGTGCGAGACATCCGTCAAACTTTGCCTTTGTTGAGATCTGCTAAATATGTGAATTACATTACTAATGAACAACACATCCAATAGAATAAACGTTAGTACATAATACTTATTTAGTGCTGGACAGGTCAACTGTGTAACGTCCACTACAGTTAATTGCAACACGTTATATTTGCAGTGGATTAGACTATCACTGACTCGTGCCAAATGTGGCCAACCATTTATTAGACAGCTACAGCTGCGATCAGCAAGCGTGCAGTTACAGTAGCTCTCGTATATAATTTATCTGTGATCAAGAATATATTCTCATTGAGAACATTATTGCTACAATACGCTGTCATGAACTCGCTTGAGAATAAACCGGGTCAAGTGTATTTATGAGTAGTGCACTGGTATATGTAGTATAACAACAATCAAGCCTTTCTAAAAATACGTTTTCAACATTGCTGATATGAATAAACATTGTTGGCCATTTCAGTAGTTCATATGGTTAGAAATAGTGTTTGGAAATTTGGAATATATTTCTTATTAATTTCATTACGGGATCATATTCTACGACATCGTAGATGGATCCAGATCTATAATATATACACTTACACGAGAACCATTTCCAATTTCACCCCAAACGTCATTGCTTAAACTTGAACCCGGAATTACAATCGTAACCCGGACACCGCTGGACCACCTGGCACGCCGGAAGTGCCCAACAAGTGGCCACACCTCCACCGGAAGCACCCGAAGAGCGCGCATCTTCACCGGGCGGAAGTGACGAGCATCACTCATCGCGACGACCGAGTGCACTTCCGCCGTTCCTCCCGTCTCGTTTGAGCGGAAAACGCCGACGAGTTATCGTTTCCTCGTCCAGACGCTAGCAGCCGGTGATCACGCAGATTAATGCGCTAATTTTCTGCCTCCGTTCTTCGCGTGATTACCACACATTGATTTTCGCCATGAAAGCCCCGAGCCGCAAGCCTCTTGCACGGGAACAGGTGTATCGAGTTAATAGGCGCGCGAACATCAAACGAAAACGGCACGACGGCACCTGAAATTGTCGCTGATTAGCCGCGCGGGTGAGCGACAAACGACAGCGACCTACGGCGGATGTTTACG
>JAODUO010001265.1:102500-125000 GCA_025642075.2 Ridgeia piscesae
GAGACAGCTATCGACAAGAAGCTGAGGCAAGAACAAGCGGGATTCCGGAAGAGAAGAGGGTGCACTGATAAGATCTTTGCATTGGGAAACATCATAGAGCAGACTCTAAAATGGAACTGCCTACTATATACCAACTTCATTGATTTCAAAAAGGGCTTTGACAGTATCCACCATGACACTCTGTGGAAGATCCTAAGATCCTATGGAGTACCTCTAAGGATTGTTTCACTGATAGAGACATTATACAACCAATTTGAATGCAGTGTCATCCTCAGTAATACATCGTCCGAGTGGTTCACAGTGAAATCGGGTGTTAGACAGGGATGTATCCTCTCGCCCATCCTCTTCTTGGTCGTCATCGACTGGGTTATGCGGAATACTACATGAGATAAACCCAGGGATATCCAGTGGACTCTCTTTTCCCAGTTAGAAGACCTCGACTTTGCTGATGACCTTGCATTTCTATCAGTAAAACTTGAACATATGCAGGAAAAAACTGATCGATTAGAGAGATATGCAAAGCAAACTGGGCTTACCATCAATACATCCAAGACACAAGTGATGAGCATCAACACCACACCAACCGCACCTGTTACCGTAAATGGTGAACCACTTGAGTTTGTACAGGACTTTACTTACCTGGGTAATCTCATAAGCAAAGACAATGGAGGCCACAAATACATCAAGGCAAGATTCGGTAAAGCCCGCTGTGCATTCGCCAAACTGCAGAACATTTGGAAATATAACCAGTACACCACCAAAACAAAGATAAGACTTTACAACAGTAATGTGAAATCCATCCTACTGTATGGCTCAGAGTGCTGGCGAGTGGTAAAAGGGGACATGGCAAAGATCGATGCGTTCCATAATAGATGCCAAAGAAAGATCTGCCGAATATTCTGGCCAAATAAAATTTCTAACGTGGACCTCTATAAGAAAACGGGTTGCAACAGTGCTGTCCTCGAAATCAAACGCAGACGACTAAGATGGCTAGGGCATGTTCTGCGAATGCCCCAAGACAGCATCCCCAAGTGGCACTGAGATGGACACCACCTGGAAAAAGGAAACGAGGACGGCCAAAGATGACATGGCGACAATCATTAATGGCCGAGCTGAAAGAGATGGGGCTGTCCTGGGGTGATGCCCAGGCCTCAGCAAAAGACAGGACCTTGTGGCGAAGCATTGTCGTGGCCTTATGTCCCACTGGGGACGAAGAGGATAAGTAAGTAAGTAATATATATATATATATATATATATATATATATATATATATATATATATATATATATTTTATAATCGCATGTCGAATACACACAACCGCATATGCGCGCATGCTACGCATTTATAGTATCGTCTCCCTTTCCTATCACCCCGCTTTCTTTTATTTCCCTCTTTCTCATGTCTACCATCTTCATGTGCCTCTGTGCTTTCGCTACACCCCCCTACATTCCTCCTCTATCCTTCCCTCATCTGTCCTCCGAACGCAGCTGTTGAGCGCCTGTGTCCGTCGCGCAGGAGGTCGCCTGTGACCGCAGGTGCAGACAGCGCCAATCAGTCGCTGACATTCGTCTTACGCTGGCCGCCGGCTGCCTCCACCGTTCACCGGCGGCGGGCACCTGGGTCTGCACTCTGCACGCTCTCTCGGACGAGCGAAACACGACTAGGACGCCACGTTTATTGCCAGGAGCAATGTTGTCTACAGGGCAAGAGAATGACTGGAACTATTTTCGCGACGCTAATCATCATATTTCATAGATTAATCGTCAAGACTGTGTGATATAATACAATTAGGTTTCCATCAGCTGTGGCAATAATAAAGCAGAAAGTGTCCTAATAATATGTTGACATTACGATGTGGACGTCGTTTATAATGATAATGTGTTTGGATTGGCGTTGATGATAGTGAGCATTAATTCAAAATACGTAAATTATAAACATATAATAAGCGTCTTCCTAAGTTAAGGATTGCCAAGTTAATCGCTTGGAAATACCGTGTCGTGTTATATTAACACGTAGAACACGTTGCATGCTTAATAGAAACGGAACGACATGCGTGTCATGCCGGTATTTAATCGCGCAAACTCGATCTGCTTTGTAAGGAGGATCTAGGTTTGTTTTATACATAACCGTGTCGTGTTTGTCAACTTTGGAAACAATTTGTATAGGGGTTTTCCAAATGGACACAGACTGCAGAGTGTTCTATTGGTTTAAAGGTATTATCTTTTTTATTTCTATGACCAATATATACATTATAATTACTGAAGAAACTTATTTACTGTTTATTGGCCTATAATACTAATACTAATAGGTAAAATGTAGCAGTTAATACACAATAGCATAGTAAAGAATACAACAGAGTAATGTCTAACTTACGGTGTGGTATTGTAAATTCACTTACCCAAGCCTTACTGTGATAAACAAAAATCAATTCCAGTATCTGCGGATAGTTATTAATATTATCATACATTTTGGGGCATAACTTTGCTTTTCATAATAGTACGTTTATTATTTATTAACATTTGCGAAATATGTCTATAACTGCTTAATCATTAAACACAGAATTCCGTTTTCCATACCACACTGTAGCAAGCAGACCCCTCCCGTCTATTCACCGTGGTGGTTCATTGACAATCTCCCGTCTATTCACCGTGATGGTTCATTGACAATCTCCCGTCTAATCACCGTGGTGGTTCATTGACAATCTCCCGTCTATTCACCGTGATGGTCCATTTACAATCTCCCGTCTATACGAACCAAAAACTGGCAACATTCCTAACGAAGTGAGGATTTTCATAATACACAAAGGTTGTTTTTCGAAAGCGTTATAGCTTAATCGATAAATGTCTGACGCACGCGACGCAAACTAATTAATACACACGCACGCATATACAATGTTTGTACGCCATTTATATTATAACTTAGCTATATTTAACGTCATACTCTGGTGCGGTGACTTGACGAAAATTCCTAATTAATTACACCGCGTTAAATACAACGCAATTTTGGTTGCGGGTTCGGAGAATTCCTTCAAGATGACTTTGTTAATCGTGAACGTGTCTTGTTACGGCGTCTGCCGGTCGCGTTCAGCCCGCGTGACGGGGGACTATTGTCGCGTGGACTCAGAAGTTGACACTCGAGCCGGCGGTTGCTCAGGTGCGCCGAACGAGACAAATCGTGTCGTCTCTGTCTTGCCGTCACATCGCCTGATTGCCTTCAAGTATAAATCGTCCGCTTCATTGTTAATGACGTCATACCGTGTGTGTGTGTGTGTGTGTGTGTGTGTGTGTGTGTGTGTGTGTGTGTGTGTGTGTGTGTGTGTGTGTGTGTGTGTGTGTGTGTGTGTGTGTGTGTGTGTGTGTGTGTGTGTGTGTGTGTGTGTGTGTTTGTGTGTTGTGTGTGTGTGTGTGTGTGTGTGTGTGTGTGTGTGTTGTGTGTGTGTGTGTGTGTGTGTGTGTGTGTGTGTTGTGTGTGTGTGTGTGTGTGTGTGTGTGTGTGTGTGGTGTGTGTGTGTGTGTGTGTGTGTGTGTGTGTGTGTGTGTGTGTGTGTGTGTGTGTGTGTGTGGTGTGTGTGTTGTGTGTGTGTGTGTGTGTGTGTGTGTGTGTGTGTGTGTGTGTGTGTGTGTGTGTGTGGTGTGTGTGTGTGTGTGTGTGTGTGGTGTGTGTGTGTGTGTGTGTGTGTGTGTGTGTGTGGTGTGTGTGTGTGTGTGTGTGTGTGTGTGTGTGTGTGTGTGTGTGGTGTGTGGTGTGTGTGTGTGTGTGGTGTGTGTGTGTGTGTGTGTGTGTGTGTGTGTGTGTGTGTGGTGTGTGTGTGTGTGTGTGTGTGTGTGTGTGTGTGTGTGTGTGTGTGTGTGTGTGTGTTTTGTGTGTGTGTGTGTGTGTGTATGTGTGTGTGTGTGTGTGTGTGTGTGTGTGTTGTGTGTGTGTGTGTGTGTGGGGTGTGTGTGTGTGTGTGTGTGTGTGTGTGTGTGCACGCGTGAGTACGCGCAGAACTTCGTTGTGTGTTTGGTGTGCGGCGTGTGTGTGTAAAACTGTGTATGATTGCGTGTGCACGTGAACATGTCCGCACGCACGACATTATTCCGAGGGTAGTTGCTGCCGGTTTGTTCCGAAAACATGTGCGTGAGGCGCCATGGCCGAGTGGTTGGAATGGTGGACATTAAACCGAGAAGAACACAGGTGAAATAATCTTTTTGTTTGGTTCGGTCAATTTAATTTGTGCCACATTGCCTCAGTTTAGTCTGGTGTATGAATTATTATTATTATCATTACTAGCAATAATAAAAACGTTGTTTACCTGGGACCACCCCGTGCACAGGTGCGCATGCACATTATAAAACGTTCATGGAATCATAAGAAATATTTAACTAAATACATGTATATAATTATATCCTGCTAAATACAATGTCATATTAAAATGTTAACATCATACTACTAAATAATTAAAATATATAATATATACATATTCTAAATGTATAATATAGTATATATATATATATATTATATATATATATATATATATATATATATATATATATATATAATATATATATATATATATATATAATATATATATCTATTAATATATGTTAGTGTCTAAACGAACGAATAGCCTTCGCGACTTAATAATTGTTATTTCGATAGTGATTTCATTGGGAAATTTAAAGCTCTACAGAACTCGTTGCACATTATAGATATTTAATATAACTCTCGTTAGCTGTGTTAATTGAAAGAAAAGTTTATTGCGGACGGAGAAAGATGCTAAACAATGATGTGAGAAAATATTCCTATTCAAGAAAGAGATATGTATAAACAGGATGATGTAGTCTAACACAATGCGTCTAGGTATGACTAGTGCTACGGTAGTTATTAAATTATAGACCCATAAGGAATAGGTTTTATAGTTATAGGGTAGCCATAATATTTGTTATTGCTGTAGCAGTGTAATTCATGTGCGTCTTGCCACCCACTTGTGAGATTTAATTCACGACATAACAACATTAATTTGTTACATTTGGTTTCATGGTGTTTATATATATATATATATATATATATATATATATATATATATATATATATATATATATATATATATATATATATATATATATATGATATATAAATTGAATTATATATATATATATATATATATATATATATACATACATACATACATACATACATACATACATCATCATACATACATACATACATACATACATACATACATACATACATACATACATACATACATACATACATACATACATACATACATACATACATACATATATACATCAAAACAGTAACCATTAACAATAACTACGTTCTATCATTTATATACATCTTTATTAGCTTACATTCATTCACGTGGAAATAATCAAGAGTCCTGGACTGTGCTGTGTTCATGGTTTTGTAAGTGCATGCGTGTAGTCCTGGGTATACGAGAGAGAAAGTGTTTGCACACCGCCGAATTCGTGTGTACATGTTGGCACTATACACGTGGCTACGCGCAGTTGGCTTAAACTAACGATCTGTTAGTTCTAACTATGTCACATTCTGTTTTAACTCATTCCATCCATTTGAAACCAGCTTACCTGACTGCAGGCAAACACAGGTTTCTGTTTCGCTTCCAAGCGTATTCTCGCGACGCGTACATTAAGAAAATTTGTCTGCCACAATGTGCACCTGGAATATTCCTTTATATTGTATATCCTGTAGTGCAGACGCTGTCGCCAATACCATCGGTGTCGATATCACCATGTACAGTGTTTTTGTTTTCACAATGGTAACAATTGGAATGTCATGCCCGCTTTCCGCGTTAGTTTTATGTGCATAAAAACAGTAAACTTGGCAAGCAACATAGCATCATCTGATTTCATTTAGCCTCTCTTATAAGACCACTTGTTTCTCGTCCATTTCAGACTTCGTCAATTTTCGGCACTATCAGGATTTACTTCGTTGTTTCTCCTTCCGGCATTACTCTATATTCCACCGAACACAACGCATTTTCACATCCCTTCGTTCACACATAACATACAATAGTCCTGGTTTTATATAACAAGAAAGACACCATACAGTCTGTCTTTTCCGTCTTTAAACACCTCCCATCGACACATTTCCTAACTCAGTTCGAGCACGTGATTCAGGTACGATATATAGCAGATAGCGAGACGCAGAATCTCGATCTTCGACAGTTTCTTGTCTGGCGGAAGCGTCGGCAGGAGTTTGCGCAGTTCCGCAAACGCGACGTTGAACGCCTCGACGCGAATGCGTTCGCGCGTCGCGTGCGCAGTTCGGTACTTCTCCGTCGCACGGCGCCGTCGTCGCCTTTCCTCCCGACTGAGGGCGCCACCATGTTCTTCGTGATCGACTCTGCGCAGGCTCGAGCGTATCGGACCGCAACTTCCGTTAGTCGCGCTGCTCAGTTCGTCGTCCGTCGTCGTGACGTCATCCTCTGTTTTGAAATGCGGCAGAACCCGGATGTTGTCGCCGAGGGAGGGGAAGGTGAAGGCCTCGGATGGCGAGACGCTGGCGGCGGGACTGACCATGTTGGTGACGTGTGACGGCATCATGGGAAGATTTTCACGTCATCAGAACACGATCGGAGGGCGTTTTCGGGAAAAACTATCGGCAGGAGTGGCGAAAGGGTACGATTGGTGGAGGCGAGACGCGATGGGTCACGCCAAAGATTTGCCGCGTCTCTGCTGACTGGGTGTTGCAATTGCTGTGTCACTCACGTCCTTTGTTATGACTTACGCCTCTTCCCCGCACGAATACCCTGGAACATAACAGTAACGCATCATAGATTTGGAAATATTGTATAGTCGTGTATATTATAAATCGCCTTTTAATACTAATATGAACGCTACTACTACTACCACCACCACCACCACCACCACCACCACTACTACTACTACTATACTACTACTACTACTACTACTACTACCACTACCACTACCACTACCACTACCACTACCACTACCACACCACACCACCACCACCACCACCACCACCACCACCACCACCACCACCACCACCACCACCACCACCACCACCACCACCACACCACCACCACCACCACCACCACCACCACCACCACCACCACCACCACCACCACCACTACCACTACCACTACCTACTACTACTACTACTACTACTACTACTACTACTACTACTACTACTAATACGATTATTATTATTATTATTATTACTACTACTACTACTACTACTACCATTAATACTACTACTAATAATTTTGATTATTATTATTATTATAGTAATAATATTAAAAATAATACTACATTGTAATTGGGACCACAATGGAAATAAGTGCTTGCACTTTTTTATGTCATCCTTTTCTTTAATGTATTTTGTATTTATATCTTATGTCCAATCCAATCCAATCCAATCCAATCCAATCCAATCCAATCCAATCCAATCCAATCCAATCCAATCCAATCCAATCCAATCCAATCCAATCCAATCAATCAATCCAATCAATCCAATCATCAAATCAAATCAAATCAAATCAAATCAAATCAAATCAAATCAAATCAAATCAAATAATAATAATAATAATAATAATAATAATAATAATAATAATAATAATAATAATAATAATAATAATAATAATAATTATTATTATTATTATTATTATTATAATTACTATTATTATAACAAAGGATTATCATTACTACTACAATTATTATAAGATTCTTCTATTGCGCCTAAATCCTTCGAAACTTAGTCCAGAGGTGCATCAAGGCAAAATGATTGATCCCTCTCAAAGTCCACAAGCAATGACTGCTGCTGTGGTCAACCCATGGATGAAGGCGCCGGGGAACTACAGAGGGGAAACGTTGTAAAGACATATCTTGATATTTTGTGTAGATATAATGTTGCTGTTTTGTTTTTCAACTGGGATATGCGCGAATCACGTAACAATTTTGCAATTGAAAAGCAAAAATAGACGCCCCAATCTTTATAAATGAAGAATATTAATTCAGCTTGACCTGATTGAATAATTTTATTTCTAGTTCAAATCCCCGAGGTATCGGAGAAAGCGTCACAAAACGGAGCCCTGAAATCCACTTTAGGATTGATACATTTATTCTGTCGCCACACCATACGAAGGACAACGACCCCTTCCATCTGGTACGGGCTAAGCCAATAATTCCTTTTCCCACTAGTGGACAAGTGAACGTTTTGTATAATTATAAGAAAATGTGATTACAAAATTCCTAAACTTCTCACATACTGTCGTCATCATCTTACTAACACGCTGATAAATGTTAAACAAAAGTTAAATAATATGTATAATAATATAATAATAATAAAGCTTTATTGCCATATTCAACATACATTATATGATGAATTGGAATGTAGTCTGGCGTTTGTTCATATAGTGCCTATACAATAAAATGAAATATGGCAAATAAATATAAGATATATATATATATATATATATATATATATATATATATATATATATAAGATATACATTGTACATAATTTGTTCTTTAAAATGTTTTTTTAATATAATAAATAAATAAAGACAACATTTAAATAATAGATTATCTATTTAACAATAATTGTGGTATAAACTAGTTAATAAATAAATATATATATATATACAATGTCCTTTAAATTGTTTATAAAAATATATATATATACATATATGAATAAATTATCTTCTAAAAATATAATTTAAATTAGTAAACATACATTATAAGAGGACTAAAATATAAATTTTGTTTAAAAATATATTGATACAATTATTAAGTTAAGCTAACATTTCAGGAGAAGAGAAGATTGTTGCTCAGCACCACCGATCTGCTACTGAGAATAGGTACACCCACACCCCACACGCGTACGACTCAGCCATACCAACCAGCGCCAGAAAAATAACAATTCCGCCAGGGCGGCGAAAACAGCCAAGTTTCCAGGGTCTTTACAGCTACGTTCTAAATTTCATTCTTGATAAGGCTTCTACGGCACTTGGGTAAAAACTATTTCTAAAGCGATTTGTTTTCGTACGGATGCATCTATAGTGTTTGCCTGACGATAATAGATCGAAAAGATAATGGGCGGGGAGAGTTTGGTCTGAGATAATTTCATAACTATAATGTATAGCTTTCGCGAAACGCCGGCACTTATGACACCTGTCAATATTTACGAAACAGTTCATAAATTACTCCGTACATATGTCTATTACTGCCAAAATGTTAATTAAAATAATCTAAAAATCCATAATTTCCCACTCAATATCGTAAATAATCACTCCTTGAAATCTGTCTATTTTTTAAAAATAAATAAATATACCTAAAACACTCTGCACTATCGCGTATCTAACAAAACGGACGTCTAACTGAGGCATGACCTCATATACAGGGGGGAGGTCAAGTCTAAACGGGCGTTCCCCTCAGTCTCACGCCGGCGGCTGGCTAATGACGTGTTCTGTCCATGCGTGGTCACATCGGTAACACGCGACATGGCGAGGCGTCCTATTACTGCCGACAGAGCCAATTCGACTTTCATTAAGTGGCGACACTTTCACGACATGGCAGAAGGCGCGCGCACGCGCACTTGTGATCAGTTTGTGAAAGCCGAAGAATATGCAGTTCAATGTTGAATCGGAACAATTCCTACGACACTTTGAATTGCGTGACAGATAAACTTGATTTTGAAATGAAGTAATGATGTTACACGAACGTTTCGTGCAGCAATTGTGACAGTTTGCGGGCAGGTTTCTCCCAAAATACATTTGTAACTGTGCAGGAAAGCCTGTAATCTAAAGTAAAGCGTTTGTGTGTTACTTTACAAGTATGTCACTTAATTTATAATAAAATATTAGTAATCATAACTAACATAACTTCAATTACAATGGTTTGAGAAAATTTGTTCTTGATGGCCATGGATACATCGTGGTCATAATAGTATAGAATTGTCAAACACTATTCTCTTTGCTACGCTATTGGTGGTAGACATAAGCATTATTTTGACAGCGTCAGCAGTGCATATTCTTCATTTTGCCGAATCCCTGATGCAGGGGCCGTTTGGTTCAAGCGATTGTTAAGTAACCTTTGACGTATTACGCACACATTAGGTTTTACCTTCCCAACAACTGACTTACCCCCATAATTTGTGATGTTTTGACCTATACAGGGTATTTTGAAAATACGTCCGTACATACATACATACATACATACGTACATACATACGTACGTACGTACATCCATACATACATGCATGCATACATACATACATACATACATACATACATACATACACATACATACATACATACATACATACATACATACATACATACATACATTCTACAGTAAACGTACGTAGTCATACAATGCATGCATGCATGCATGCATGCATACATACATACATACATACATACATACATACATACATACATACATACATACATACATACATACATACATACATACATACATACATACACACACACATACATACATACATACATACATACATACATACATACATACATACACACACACATACATACATACATACATACACATACATACATACATACATACATACATACATACATACATACATACATACATACATACATACATACATACATACATACATACATACATACATACATACATACACATACATACACACATACATACATACATACATACATACATACATACACACACATACATACATACATACATACATACATACATTCATACATACATAACATACATACATACATACATACATACATACATACATGCATACACACACACGCATGCATATGCATACATCATACATACATAAACATACATACATACATACACACACACACACACACACACACACACACACACACACACACACACATACATACATACATACATACATATACATACATACATATACATACATACATACATACATACATACATACATACATACATACATACATACATACATACATATATTCACATACGCAAGTTCGATTATGGTTTGATAGCGCATATATGCAACGAGACTATTTCTAAAACACAAAACACACGTGATAACACTATTTGTTGTTATTGCGATATGCTGAGACTTTGACGCGAGACTTTGACGCGACTACCCGACAACTGCCATGTTGCCACCAGGGAAAGAACGATGCCAGACAACGCAATTACATCGAGGTTGACGAACGGCCACGGGGACCCGTCATTGTCTCACGTTCCATCACCGCCAACTCTCCACTTGCGAGACCCCGTCCCTAGACGGCATGGTAATCCGATTAGTGCTTAAGTTAGTAGGGAAGTCGGGATGATGGATGCGCACTAATACCACGGCTTTCGGCTTATCCCGGCCGCGTACCCAACAGACGAATAAACGAAGAAGCAACTGCCTAACATGCGTCGTCCGAAAGGTTATGAAACAAACAATTCTGGTGTAATAGAATTCGAGGGAAAAGGATGTAGTAAATAATGCCAATGATAGTAATAATGCTGTTAAATTAATGTATGGCGACGATGTACCGATTAATACAGCCGTATTGTCAAAGACATAATGTGCAAGTGACCGTTTGATGTGATGTCTTGCTCTGTTGCAGACGTCCGTTATCAAGGATGGTCTCTAAATGCGTTTGTGTATGTGCGTATGCGTGCGTGTGTGCGTGCGTGTGTGTGTGTGTGTGTGTGTGTGTGTGTGTGTGTGTGTGTGTGTGTGTGCGCGGCGGTGTGTGTATGTGTGTGTATGTGTGTGTGTGTGTGTGTGTGTGTGTGTGTGTGTGTGTGTGTGTGTGTGTGTGTGTGTGTGTGTGTGTGTGTGTGTGTGTGTGTGTGTGTGTGTGTGTGTGTGTAGTGTGTGTGTGTGGGTGGGTGTGTGTGTGCTTGTGTGTGTTGTGTGTGTCTTGTCTGTTGCAGACGTGTATGGTGGTCTTATGGGGGTGTTGTGTGTTTGTGTGTTTGTGTGTTTGTGTGTTTGTGTGTTTGTGTGTTTGTGTGTGTGTGCGTCCGTGGTACGCATGTGTGCATGTGCGCGCGAATGTAAGTGGGCGTATGTGCGTGAATGTATTGGCATGGGCGCGTGTGTAAGTGTGTTTACGCGTTTTTCTAGGCTACTCAGCATTTATGTTCTCTGATGTCCTCTGCCGTTTTCCCATCAATAATTATCATTGCAATATTCTCAGTTATGTTTTCGTCAATATTCTCAATTATGCTTTTTCCTAAAACGTTTCGTATTTTTATTCACGAACTTGCTAAGACGATTCTATGACAGCTTGTGTCATAAACTGCACTTGCTGAATGCCTCAATCCACACAAACACACGCGAGAACAATCATATTAACATAACTATATGAGCAGTGATGATGGTTGGCAGGAAGACAGCTGACGTGACGGAAGTGGTTGGGAAAAGCCACATTGAAGAAAAGATACAACAAAAATACCAATACGATCACAATCTCCCCTATGGCCTTCCTGATCCTTCTGCCACTGTCATCTTCTGTGTCAACTGCGGGAGAGGGTTTAAATCTCAAATTCGACTATTCTCTCACCAACGAGCACGTAACGGACGAAAACCTACACTGATGTCATCATCGGACACGATGGACAGCAAAGAGAGAGAGAGAGAGAGAGAGAGAGAGAGAGAGAGAGAGAGAGAGAGAGAGAGAGAGAGAGAGAGAGAGAGAGAGAGAGAGAGGTTGGGATATGGTTCAGCTTCATGTGAATGTTAAGTCTAGGGACACTGCTATTGGAATGAAAGACAATGACCGGCGTGACAATGACTGGAGAGAAAGGTGGCAATAAAAGTTAGTAGACGAGAATGACATCGCAAGTCAGTGCAACAATACAATGATAAAATCGTTTTTGCTAAAAGACGCATCCATTTTATGACAAAACAACGATTATTTTGAAAGGAAACTTTGCAGAAGAACAAAGGAGAAAAACATCCATTTTGTAAAAGGGATTCTGAGGCAGAACACCATCAATAAATATGGTAAAAGACAACATCACGTCAAAACAACAACGTCCGTCTTGAAAAGGGATTTTACGGCCGAGCAACATTCGTCACATAAAAACGTTGCGGTAAACTTCGTCTTGCATCCGCGTCATCATCTTGCGTTATATATTATCTCACACATTTCGCGACGAGCCGCCCCCCGTACTCCACAATCTCCATATTGTGAGGCACTGATGCATACCGAGTGGGACTCCACGTGTCAGTGGGGTCCGTATTTGTCCCCGGGGTGGCATGGGCAGACGCTCAGAGACGGCCATCAATTCTATCGTAGGGACGAGGGATTCGAGACGGACGTCGGTAATGCCTTCTAATCTGCCGTGAAACCGTCTCCCGTACGGTGCGGGACCTGGGGAATCCATACGTCCCTGTCCCGGGAGACATAGACATGTTTACTGTATAGGCAAGGGACGCTGTGACCCGGGTTAACAAAGGCAATTGATCGGCATGGTTATAATGCTCGCACGTTGTCCATATATAATTGTATATATATATATATATATATATATATATATATATATATATATATATATATATAATATATATATATATATATATATATATATATATATATATATATATATATATATATATATATATATATATGTATATAATATTATATATATATATATATATATATATATATATATATATATATATATTCGTCTATCGTGTGTAGTCACTATGATGTTAGTCGGCATATCATATGATAACTTTCTTCATTATATGACGCAGAACCGCGAACTCGTTCTTAATGGAAAATCATTATTAAAATTATAATGAATGTTGACTAATAATCACACGAATCTCCGCATAATTAGCAGAACTCCGAGAATGATAATAACAGTGCGTAAATTGTATTATGTAGAATAAAATAACGGTTAATAGTTATAATAATACGTGTCCGTATTCACTGCGATCATGTGGTAACTAAACCCGTCTAAGCCGATACTGTTAACGCAACGACCATCGAATAAAAATATGAGTCTATATAAATTAATATACGCAACTAGGTTTGTTGTATACAGCTGTAATACATAAACTATATTAAGGGAAAAGCTGCATATTTAACACACGGCAGTTACGTGTGCCGATTAACCGACGTTGTTATGGTTTGTAGTTGTGCATTTGTATACAAAATACCATAGTCCTATCAAACTTTTTTATATGATTGTAATTTATAATTTCGTTAAAGATACGTATTTCATACGAAACCTGATCCTTATAATTTCCTTGGTTTGAATACACAAACATACAACTAGGATATGGACGGATGAAAACATGCGGCGTTATTTGAATTTGAATGTTTAAGGGCCTTTTTTCTGTTATAGCGGCAATATTAAATGCATATTTTGATGGCAATATTAAATGCATATTTTGATGCAATATTATATGCAAATTTTGACGAGAAATTATATATATATATATATATATATATATATATATAATTTCTCGTGAAAATATGCATTTAATAATGCCGGGCGCATAACAAGTTGAGTTTCAACTACTGTCATTGCACTCTTCCTCTTCACTGTATAAATCAAATCTTGCGTTACGTTGCACACAAAAATATTGCGTCGACTTATTAGTTTATTTTTAAAGTGATTACACCACCTTCTCAATCGACGTAAATTAAACGTAATTGCCCAACATGACGCATTTCACTCGTTTCGCATCACAGTTCGTCAAAATCAGTAATTACTTAATGCAAAATCATTAGCAGTAATAATCACTTACCTTGGCGATGCGGATAAAATCCGTCTGCTCCGGATAGCAGCGATTCCAGAAGTGATCGCTCTTGTTCAATACCGACAGTCCGGTCTCGCGTGCTGACCCGGCGCTACTGCCGAGTGTTGACGGCAAAGCGGTGCGTGGGGTGTCGGGCAGGGAGGAACTGGCAGCACGCTTCCCGACAATTACCACCGGTCGAATCTCGGCACCGCTTCAGACGCTGCGTGTAATGCGTGTTTAGTGCGGTACGCGCGCACAATGCAATCGCTAGTTGCATTAATTAACTATCTTGTCATCTTGCCGCTTGCACGACGGCGTTGATACGCCGGGGAGTAATTAGTCATGCGGCAGTTCTGATTGGTTCGCGGCGTCGACGGCACAGCGCGCTGATTGGTCGGTGATCAGCGCCGTCTGTGGGAGGTTGGAGACGGAAGACTGTTAGCAGCTAGCTACCCGTCTGTAGGCCTACTGTGCGCTATCGGCGTTGGGAAAGGGTTATTGGGACATTCTCGCTTATGTCACATTAATAAAATGCCAGTTATTTTTATATGGTTCCCGTTTCAATTAGTGTACTAATATTTTTGAAGGACATGTTTGCAGACTACAACATTTTAGCTGGTTGCAAATGCTTAACTTCTAGTTGGCGGCTTATTCACGGGTCAGCGTCAAAATCACCCTGTCAGTGCGGACGCAGAATCCGGATTGTTTGCGCAAATGGCGATTCATATAACAATATTGAAAAACAGTATTTCTTTTGGTGATTTTCTCGAACGTACAATTCCACGTTTTTGCTAACACAATACCGTAGCATTACAGCAAATTAAGTTTTTCTAGAGAAACCAAATCGTAATTTTAAGACCAGTCTTTTCTTCATTATTAATACAGTAATCATTTTAAGGTACGTGATTAGCATACACGGAACATAATAAACCAAGACACATACATTATATGATGTAAGGTTTCGCAGTATTTCACTCCATCAACAGTGCCTAATGTTAGACTGAAACACGATTCTTTAACTTGTTAGCATATAGTGGTAACGCTTTGAATTATCTAATACGAGAATCTGGTTTCAAATCCTGTGTTTGCGGTGTCGAACCATGGGCAGGTACCTGGCTATAGACTGTGATATCACTGAAGACGGCACTACGTAAAAAAGTAAAGGCAATTTTTTACATAGCGCAGTATCCAATCCTTTTCAAAGCGCTTTCCACTTAACTTCCCTGACAGATCTGTTCACCCAGACACCATCTCGGTACTCAGTGAACCGAAGCAATGTAGAGTGAAACCACTTGCCCAAGGTTTTAACAGCGCAACACAGGATGCAAACCCTGGTTCCAATATTAAAGATTCCGAAGCTCTACCCCTGAACCACTGCGCTCTACAACGGCTCAGTGGTACTTACTACGTAAGAACTTACCTTTCTTAGATCACACCTGTTTTGTGCAACATGTTACAACTGCTTGAGAAGATGGACCACACTGTATTGAAGGCAGATGTCTGCTAATCCTACATTCTCTTCTCCACCAATCAATGACTGCCACAACTGCGGCACACTTGTGAAGTCTACCAACGGGTCAGACATCTACGTTCCACCGAGGGTAAGAGTGTTGTTGTTGTTGTTGTTGTTGTTGTTGTTGTTGCGAGACCCCAAAATAAGCCTGGCAAATAGGCATTCGCCAACACAGTTGCAACAACACGGAATGACTTACCAACCATGTGACGTTCAAATCCACATTAAAATCATTCAAAACCACATCAAAAACTCGCTTACATTTTTAAGACCTTCACCGACTAAATGGCCGCTGAGACCTTTGGAATTATGATTTTAATTTATTTTTATTTATCCAGTTAGGACTGAAATAACATGTTATTAACTTTATTTATTTACCTTGATGAC
The DNA here is from genome assembly GCA_025642075.2 of Ridgeia piscesae. Taxonomy (NCBI): domain Eukaryota; kingdom Metazoa; phylum Annelida; class Polychaeta; order Sabellida; family Siboglinidae; genus Ridgeia; species Ridgeia piscesae. The sequence goes on from JAODUO010001265.1 coordinate 119,152, forward strand.
TGTTTTATTTGTAATCCACTGATGTTTATATAACATTTTAATCTAATTTTTATTTACTTATTTAATTTAATTAATTTATTGTATTGTTATTTTGATTTACTATTACATTTTATATTGTAGTTTTATGGAAGTCATATGTAAAGCGCTGTGAATTATACGGATATATGTGCTATATAAAATGTAGATTATTATTGATTTTATTGAAACAATTTACACTAGAATAGACACTTAAGTCACTCCAAACGATGTGCATGGTGATATTGATATCTAAAGCGCAAACTATTGCTAATATGAGAGCAGAATGAATACTCGTCATACTACAGATTATGGAAAAGCGAACAAACTATTAGCTCCACATAATAATGAAAATTTGCAAACAATTGTTAAGTATTATAAACAGTTACTTTAATTGTGAATTTTTGGGAAAATAACATTTGTAAAATTGTAGTGTTGCAAGACATAATCAACAATATTTAATAATTTCTTAATGCATTCATTGACTACACATATTGTGTAGTTATATTTTATTGCAGGTCTATAGTGTTAATAACATGGCAACTATGTATAAATAAATAAATAAATAAACAGACAATTCAGACAAGCCTTTACAACAACATGGCCGCACACACGCATCTACGCACGCATATTGTTTTGAACATAACTAAGTACAATATATATATATATATAAATATATTATATATATATATATATATACATTATATATATATATATATCTATAATATATATATATATATATGTGGGTTGGGTTTTTCTTTTTGTTTTTTTTTGGGTCTCTCTCTCTCTCTCTCTCTCTCTCTCTCTCTCTCTCTCTTTAATATATATATATATATATATATTATTTTAATTATATATAATAAAAAAAATTTAAATTTTATTTTTTAAATTTTTTATAATTTTTTTAATATTAAAATATTATATTATAAATAAATATTAATTTTTAAATAATTTATATATATATATATATATATATTATATATATAAATATATATATATATATATATATATATATATATATATATATATATATATAAAAATATTAAAAAAATAAAAAAAATTAAATAGTTTTTGAATTTTCTACTTAATATTAGTTTAATCTGGTACAGGAAGTGTATGAATCGAATACAAAAGAAGTGATAGGCTAAGTTTGTTGCTGAGATAAATTAAGAATTTTGTGTAAGACAGGTGTAGGAATTTTGTTTTAGCATAGACGTTGGAATCAGGGGGGAGGGGGAGGGTTGAAATAAAAAACTTATTGTAATCACGAACACAATTCAACACCACCTTCAGGCATAGACGACAAAAAGGTATAGGTGCGACATGCTCCGAACCGACAGTTCTTCGTCAATGATGTTCCGTTATTTGAGGTGGTTAATGCCGGAAAACATGAGCATTTAACACGTCGTTGATGTAAGCGGCGCATTGGTCCGTGGAAGGGTACCATCGGTGAAGCCACGCCTCGTGGAGTCAGACAATGTCCAGAAGGAAGGTAGTCTTACAGCAAATGGCGTTAATTACAATGACCCGTGACAGAGCTAATACATCCGAGCTCGGGGATCTTAAACGCACAGCGCCCTCATACGGATGGTATAAAAACTTAAAACAGGTACCGTACTAAACGACGAGACGTCCGAGATTAAGCGAGACCTGTGCGCGTTTGGTTCCACGAGGAGGAATGCCCCAGCTTCTATTTAATAGCTCTCCCGTGACGGACGGCTGTGGAGTAATTCACATGCTTATGTCATTCGCCAGATGTCGCTACTTTCGGATGCATTACGGATGTTAACTAACTGCCGTAAATTAGTTGAAACTCACTCCCATTCTGGGATTTGTAAGGTCATAGCGAAACATATACAGTATACAGCTAAAGAGGACATGTGATGATTTATAATTATATATCCTGTTTAACTTAATGTGCGTAATTACTCAAATACTCAGGTGATTAAACATGCTGACGTTCAGAGAATGAAATTGCTGATGAAACAAAACAAGCTACAAAACGAGTGACTCATAGCACTAAACATATAGATTGGTGTTTAGTGCCAGTTCGTGCTACGTATGCGCTTAATAAAATAATCTACACACACGTGAAAAATATGGGCTATGTTATTGATGGAATTCCTGTCAGTGTGAGCCATATCAGATTTTATGTCTTGTAACGTCTGGGCCATTTCACTAGCATGAGGGACCTGTAAGTAAAATTACACAAACATCCCGCTGTTCAATTAAAGTAATTTTTTCCACAACGCAAACCTTCACTGTTGTGTTACTCAGGACACTATTTCGACGACACACCAACGACAGTGTCCCTCTGACACATCCGGGTGTTGAAATATATTTAACACATAGCCATAAACGTCGCGCGGAAAACTGCTGAGTTTTGCGACCTACGGCTCATTTTCAGAGTCATCAAATCGACTGCAGTCCATACAGAATGTTTGCAATGCAAGTTTCCTGGTGTGTGTTACCTTCCATCGGCTGCAATCGATTCAATTATTCAGAAAACCGGATTTGTTCATGTCCAAGCGTCGGATCACGACATCGGAAGACAGGGAATAAGAAGCTGTCAACATATTCACTCACACAGCCGGTTTTACTTCGTAAACTGTCGATGTGGTGTTGAAGATTTCGCCTTTTTTGTGTTCTTCTGGTTCTACGCTATCCGATTCGCCTACACTTATTTGCGATTCTTGTTTCTCGCATGAGCCTAGTTTTGCCTAGCCCACTCCAGCTCGCAATCGTAAACTCGCCTTGATGAGTTGTAACGGTCGTCAACAGTGGTGCCACCTCACGGACAGTTTTTGTTTTACATAAGTGATAAATGCTGGTGCTCAAGCATGAAATATTGCCTTGGTAAAACGAACTCACTGATATCGCTACCAGACGGGGTAGCTAATGCTGTGTTCGTTTATAGCACGCCACGAGACGCTACCGGAAGTTACAATAGTAATTCCAACGCGTTCCTATTTGACCAGACGCATCCTCCCAATTCCCTTCACGTATTTACTGCTCCGTGCATTAATACAGGCAGACACCCTCGTCTTAATTCCACGGGACCTCACTGGAAATTCCAATACAATACCATGTACACACAAGCGGACAAGTTGTAACGTGTATTACAATAAATGTTAGTTTACTTCCAGAGCTACACTTGTAACATCAGCCAAGGTTGGCTGAAATAAAACACCCGAATCTGGACATGCAATGAAATAATTGGCTAAGGCATAAGTCAGCATTTTCAAAGGCTATATGTCTGTAACCTGTGACTCCTCCTGTGGTTCCTCCTGTGGCTCCGCCTGTGGTTCCTTCTGTGGTTCCTCCTGTGGCTCCTCCGGTGATTCCTCCTGTGACTCCTCCTGTGGCTCGTCTTGTGGCTCCTCCTGTGGTTCCTTCTGTGGTTCCCCCTGTGGCTCCTCCTGTGGCTCGTCTTGTGGCTCCTCCTGTGGCTCCTCCTGTCGCTCCTCCTGTGGCTCCTCTTGTGGATCCTCCTGTCGCTCCTCCTACAGCTCCTCATGTGGCTTCCTCCCGAGGCTCCTCCTTGGGCACCTCCTGTGGCTCCTCCTGTGACTCCTCCTGTGGCTCCTCCTGTGGCTCCTCCTGCAGCTCCTCCTGTGGCTCCTCCTGTGGCTCCTCCTGTGGCTCCTCCTGTGACTCATCATGTGGCTCCTCCTATGGCTCCTCCTGTGGCTCCTCCTGTGGCTCCTCCTGTGTCTCATCCTGTGGCTCCTCTTTTGGCTCCTCCTGTGGCTCCTCCTATGTCTCCTCCTATGGCTCGTCTTGTGGCTCCTCCAGTGGCTCCTCCTGTGGCTCCTCTTGTGGCTCCTCCTGTGGCTCCTCCTGTGGCTCCTCCTGTGACTCCTCCTGTGGCTCCTCCTGTGGCTCCTCCTGTGGCTCCTCCTGTGGCTCCTCCTATGGCTCCTCCTGTGGCTCCTCCTGTGGCTCTTCTTGTGTCTCCTCTTGTGGCTCCTCTTGTGGTTCCTCCTGTGGCTCGTCCTCTGGCTCCTCCTGTGGCTCCTCCTGTGGCTCCTCCTGTCGCTCATCCTGTCGCTCCTCCTGCAGCTCCTCTTGTGGCTCCTCCTGTGGCTCCTCCTGTGCCTCCTCCTGTGGCTCCTCCTGTCGCTCCTCCTGTCGCTCCTCCTGCAGCTCCTCTTGTCGCTCCTCCTGTGGCTCCTCCTGTGACTCCTCCTGTGTCTCCTCCTGTGGCTCGTCTTGTGGCTCCTCCTGTGGTTCCTTCTGTGGTTCCCCCTGTGGCTCCTCCTGTGGCTCGTCTTGTGGCTCCTCCTGTGGCTCCTCCTGTCGCTCCTCCTGTGGCTCCTCCTGTGGCTCCTCTTGTGGCTCCTCCTGTCGCTCCTCCTACAGCTCCTCATGTGGCTTCCTCCCGAGGCTCCTCCTTGGGCACCTCCTGTGGCTCCTCCTGTGGCTCCTCCTGTGGCTCCTCCTGTGACTCCTCCTGTGGCTCCTCCTGTGGCTCCTCCTGTGGCTCCTCCTGCAGCTCCTCGGTGGCTCCTCCTTTGGCTCCTCCTGTGGCTCCTCCTGTGACTCATCCTGTGGCTCCTCCTATGGCTCCTCCTATGGCTCCTCCTGTGGCTCCTCCTGTGGCTCCTCCTGTGTCTCCTCCTGTGTCTCCTCTTTTGGCTCCTCATGTGGCTCCTCCTATGGCTCCTCCTGTGTCTCCTCACGTGGCTCGTCTTGTGGCTCCTGTGGCTCCTCCTGTGGATCCTATTGTGGCTCCTCCTGTGGCACCTACTGTGGCTCCTCCTGTCGCTCCTCCTGCAACTGCTCATATGGCTCCTCCTATGGCTCCTCCTGTGGCTCCTCATGTGGCTCTCCTGTGTCTCCTCTTGTGGCTCCTCTTGTGGTTCCTCCTGTGGCTCGTCCTGTGGCTCCTCCTGTGGCTCCTCCTGTGGCTCATCCTGTCGCTCATCCTGTCGCTCCTCCTGCAGCTCCTCTTGTGGCTCCTCTTGTGGCTCCTGTGCCTCCTCCTGTGGCTCCTCCTGTGGCTCCTCCTGTGGCTCCTCCTGTGGCTCTTCTTGTGTCTCCTCTTGTGGCTCCTCTTGTGGTTCCTCCTGTGGCTCGTCCTCTGGCTCCTCCTGTGGCTCCTCCTGTGGCTCCTTCTGTCGCTCATCCTGTCGCTCCTCCTGCAGCTCCTCTTGTGGCTCCTCCTGTGCCTCCTCCTGTGGCTCCTCCTGTCGCTCCTCCTGTCGCTCCTCCTGCAGCTCCTCTTGTCGCTCCTCCTGTGGCTCCTCCTGTGACTCCTCCTGTGTCTCCTCCTGTGGCTCGTCTTGTGGCTCCTCCTGTGGTTCCTTCTGTGGTTCCCCCTGTGGCTCCTCCTGTGGCTCGTCTTGTGGCTCCTCCTGTGGCTCCTCCTGTCGCTCCTCCTGTGGCTCCTCCTGTGGCTCCTCCTGTCGCTCCTCCTGTCGCTCCTCCTGTCGCTGCTCCTGCAGCTCCTCTTGTGGCTCCTCTTGTGGCTCCTCCTGTGCCTCCTCCTGTGGCTCCTCCTGTCGCTCCTCCTGTCGCTCCTCCTGCAGCTCCTCTTGTCGCTCCTCCTGTGGCTCATCCTGTGGCTCCTCGTGAGGCTCCTCCTTTGGCTCCTCCTGTGTCTCCTCCTGTGGCTTATCCTGTGGCTCCTCCTTTCACACGATGATGACTAGGCATCTTGGAATATTCACGAAATATGTCGTCGTCATGCGGCTAATGTTTTTTATAAGCAAATGTTTGTTACACTTGGAAAACTCGAGTCCCGAACGTGGCATGTAATAGTTTTTGTTAGTGTAGCATTAAGCTATTCAAACTGTACAAACTATCGACGTGTACCAAAATACGGACGTTTT
>JAODUO010001266.1:0-2500 GCA_025642075.2 Ridgeia piscesae
GTCCGCTTCTTCCTTCAAAATGTTGTGTTGGTGTGTAAGAGACTAGACCACAACAGAAGCAAACTGTGTACCTGAGTCGGAAGACTGGATCACAATTGTCAACTTAGTTAATTTCCTTTGTGTCACTATTACATGATGAATGGAATAAATTAATATTGAATTAATTAAGTGTCAACAATATTAAATTTATATTAAATATCATTGTCAATAAAATTATAAGACGAGATGCAATCATGGTAAATAATGTCACAGTCACTCAAAACGTGAATTTCGTCCATACAGTGTATCAAATTACCGGGTAATTTATCCGATGTTATGAAATTTATGGTCTTAATATGTCAGTACAGTGTATATATGAAAACAGTCTACCTATTTGGCAGAGTGTGTTGAAGCCTTTGCGTCAAAACATGGTGAATAATACAAACACACACACACACAAACAAACGCACACACAAACGCATAAAGCCACACAACATAAAAGTACTGAGGGCTCGGTCTCCCCGATGGTGCACAGAACCGACACCCTTTGCAACAGTGAAACCTTCCTAAGTCATGTTATGTCTTCACATTCCGAAAGACGGCAGTAGTAATAACCCACATACGTTCAAGAGGTGGCGCCACTTGTGTGGTCACTATCTCCTACTGTGGTTCTCAAACTGGTTTGCCTCATGCACCCTTTTTCATGACATTTCTCTCAAACAACCCCCAATAGCGTGCGTTTGTGCAAAGTTGTCCTCCGTCCGCTTCTTCCTTCAAAATGTTTTATTGGTGTGTAAGAGACAACAGAAGCAAACTGTATACCTGAGTCGGAAGACTGTTGTCAGTTTAGATAAATCCAATCGTTATTCAGGAAAATACTTTCATGTCGAATTTCACTATATACATTCGCTGAAACGTTTTAATCCCAGAAGCTTTGCCTGAGCAACATCAGTGCCATTAGCTGTATGTGTATGTGGGACAATGAATGGGTCCGTCAGCACCCAATATGCTTGAGTCGATATCTCATAGAACTATCTTACAATTCCTAATCCATGGCTACTGGATGTTTGAAGATGACATAATGTCCATCGTATGCCTCTGCAACTTCTAAGTTTTTATTTTACTTCCATCATAACAAGGATACCCAAAGCAATGTTATGCTTTTTATTGTGTGATTGGTGGTTTTGAATTACTAAAACAAAATAACATATTCTAAAACAAAATAACCGATTATCACACTTTTCACGAGAGTTCAAAGTTAAGATAGTTGAAATGCGGAACATGTCCACAAAGTAGGTTAATTGTAATTCGCAGATCCGTTCTTATGATACCGGTAAAAGCTATATTTCTTTTTCGAGTGCAGCAGCACTGCCTTTGGACAGCTACTGAACTTGCATTCATAATAATGAATGTAAGTCTTACTTTATACCATTCTCTCTTTCCAATAGAGACAATACATTTCAGTAACATATTATTAGCAAAACATTATCAGTGTATTGTTTTTTGAAAGAACTGCCCAGATAACTCCATGGGTTTACCCCTTTATGGGAGAGACATATTAACTTTAAATTGGTATGAACGAAATGGTATTTAAAAGTTGGATTTTGTATATTTGCATAGATAAAATTATTTATTGCAACCAACGTTTGGTAACAAATTGTTATTTGCCTTGTACATAATACGTGCAATCCGTATAACACGTATAACACTTAACCAAATTAGAAAGTATATAACTCCAACCATAAATAATTACAATTTAGAGCATGCGTGATTAGAAGATATTGTTTCTATTTGTACAGAGTTGAATATATATATATATATATATATATATATATATATATATATATATATATATATATATATATTATATATATATAACAAAGTTATATTTAAATATTTATATTAATAGAGTTGAATATATATATATATATATTATATATATATATGTATATATATATATATATATATATATATATATATATATATATATATATATAATATATATAACAATATTACATATAAAAAAATATCTTCTAATCACCCATGCTCTAAATTGTAATTATTTATGTTTGGAGTTATATACTTTCTAATTTGGTTAAGTGTTATACGTGACACACTTCTTGCCCTTTTCAGTTTGATAGCACTTTACATTTGAAAGAAATTATAGTAATTATATATATTTTATGAGAAGATTTCATGCCCAAAGACAAATTTTAAAAGGCCAGAAATGAGGGTACTGGTTTCACACGTTCAGCACTCAGCTTCAAGAATGGCTTTTCCACCACAACATTTCGGTGGTTCCACCCTCCAATGACGACTCTTACCTGTCCCCGTTTATGATTACACCACATTATTTGTTTGCGCCTCTGAGCTTGAACATTCATGGATGTAGGGGTTATAGAAGTGTTACAATTACTACAACAGTTGTTATTTCTTCTTCAATCGTTGCATTTGGGTGTTAGCTCGATGTCATAAAAGTATGAATTCTTCATGTAAGGCACCACGATGGATGAATGGGCAT
>JAODUO010001266.1:7500-22500 GCA_025642075.2 Ridgeia piscesae
AATCGACGCCATTTAAGCCCAACATAATAAAATTTCGCCGGCATTATTAACTCGCGATTTAATTTATCGTCGGTTAAAACGTCAGTCCGTTTACATTACGCGGCCACTTAGAGCAGTTGGCGGTTCACTGACTGTGCGTTCTCCCACGCTGGCTTACATAATGCGCCGACGACGTGTCGAAATATCGCCCGCGGGCAGACCGGAAGTCGATTTGACGATATCGATATACTCACGGTGTTTGTAATTTAATCGCGTTTGGGTCTTTTAGCGACGATGCGAACATACAAAGTGCTGTCGTGCATCGCGTGCGTGCGTCCGTGGATTGACAGTAGAGTAGCATTACTGGATTTATTATCAATCTGATGCCGACAAATAATAAGACTTTTAATGTTGTTTGCAGATCTATGCATGTCTGTGCATTGTGGTGTGCGCTTGCTCGCATCTTTACGCGTGTATTCGCATGTGCGTTTGGTGCTACGCATTTGTGATCACATATCATTTAAATAACTCAAATACAATCAAGTGTTATTACTGTCCCATTGCAAATACCCTACGAGGCAGACGGGAGCAGCGTATATTATCTTCGCCTCCAATGCGATGAACAAAAATTTCCACATTTCGAAACGGAGGCAGGTGGAATCGAATCACCATTGTATGAACAATGTCTCTCGGCATCCTCGTGCGCCATGGGTCGCTTCTGCTGATTACGTCAGTACCAGGCAGCAATGCCCCTAGCTGATCTCGTTCAAAAACGCTGCACCTATGAAACCGCCTACGATGAGTGTGGTCACGTGACTGTTGATGACTGTAGTAAGCACGTGCTGCTCGTTTTACATGCAATCTTCGATTACACAAAACCGATCAGCTGCTCGTACGATATCAAAAACGTTTATCCGTCTTCAAAATGGGGCGGGTATTTGCGCTGCTCTCACGGGTGACGCAGTCGCGACTGGCGAAGTCAATAAACCTGTGAGCCTCGGATAAATTCTGTATTTCTCGTAGGGGGTCTGCCAGGGCTGGTTTGCCCGGCAAACAGCCATGGCTCGCGAGGATGTGTCAGTTCTGAAACCATGCATTAATTGCTTACTTCGACATAAGTCCTAGCGTGTGTGTATCGTTCATGCGGGGTCGTGCCACACGCACCGGTTACTCCGCACCCGAGCAAGAGGAGCCACTGCCCCGGTCTCACGCCGTAGACGAGGCGCCCGTCTCCGGGCAATCAGAGGCGACCAGCCCAGCCCGACTGAGTCACTTGCCGTTCTCGCTGCGACCTCGCACAATGCGAGCAGACGACAGAAGGGCAGGCGACGTTAAGCGAAGACAATGGGGATGTTGTAAGACTATGTGCACCCGCAGTGACCCCGTTGACTTTTCGCGCACGCACGCATTCCGAGCGCCACTCATTCCGCTAATTTCACGCAAATAAAGCGTCCGTGTTGCTAGCGCCAGGCTTCGTCCATAGAGCTGCGAATAATTTAATTTGACGGCTTTCGATCCGTGCTGTGATTGCGGCGTGGGTTGACGACTGCGTGGCTGTGTAGAAAGGTAGGCAGAGTCGAGGTTAGAGATGCGGTCTGACCCGTAAATCTACTTCGGCTACCACGCTGACTTCGGCCACAACAACAAGCTGAAGTTGCCCTAGGAGTCTCATCAAAAGATTTTGACTCATCAGAATCCACCAGTCTGATGAATGCCACTAGAGACGTTGCATATAGGAGCGAAGAGTGTTTGGACGTGCAGCATGCGTTTGTGGCAGGTCGATTTTGTGAACAAGTTGATCTATGAAATGGTGGGACACTTTTGGCATCTTGAGTGTATAAAATGCATGTATTCACGGGCATTCTTGCAAACTCACGGACACTGTCGTGTTTAGTATATAAGTTAGAAAGGAAGCATGTGTAATCTTTTATCGCTACGCTATTTTTATTGAAACTCCAGCGATATGATATGCGGGGTATACGCAAAGAACATCGCTCTCAATGAAATACTGCCTATCAATACTGGTCTGATCATAATTCTGTTTTTGGTCTCTTCCATTCTATATAAGCCGGTATCTCGTCTTATTTTAGCTGTCTACCATTTTAGCAACTAAAAAATTTGCTGTCCGCTACGAAGAATAGCGGATATAGCTCAAGATCTAAGAGATATTGCGCTTGTGTGATGTCATGTATGCACGCGGCATTGCATACAGACACGTCCGTTGTGTCTTCCGTCACTGCTACAGCCACATGCCAGGCTCGACCCAGATTTGATGGTAGCTAAATCAATGTTATTAAAAATAGCATAAATAGGTGAGAACGAAGCTAGTTGAAACACCTGCTAATGTATTATGCTGATTAGTTACTAAGTTGGTTAGTTTGTTAATCAGTTAATTGATTGGTTAGCTAGCTAGGCAGCTAGAGTAGTAAATTGTGAGGTTGTTATCTACAATGTGATAGTATAGATTACATAGTGCAGTGCTTGATAGTATAAGGAAAGGTAGATTCTTATATAGCGCAGTATCCCGCCCTCGGGACTGATCAAGGCGTTTTAAACTGTGGTCTTGTTTTCGTTTGTACTTCCATATTTATCATTACAGAACTTGGACATATCTATATATCTATCCAGCATTGATTATAAATCATAAACCAGTAGATCATCCTGATTTCAGTGATATAATATAGGTGTTTCTTTTTAACACTTTGTTTGGAGATCAGCGACAGGCGCACACTAAAATCGTCACAGCTCTGATTTCTTTAAAAGTATAATAATGGCTAAGATCTGCAAATAATTAGTTTAGAATTTTTTTAATTAATGACCACAAGTTTGCTATTTTAGCGATTTCTTCATTTGTCGTTCTTTTGTGATTGCAAGAAATATCAGTGGTTTTATACATTCAGTGTTTTTGCTGGTCGTACAGTAACACCATATACATAGTTGTACTAAAAGTTAACACATTTAAACATATATGTGTTCATCCCGACTTTGTAATAAGGCTAACATAATTCATTAAACTAAAAAAAATATTTATCGAATAAAAACGTCACACTTTTGTTAACACTTGATGGGAAATAAAGTATATAATATCAAGACTAACAACACGAACAGCAACAACAAAGTTCAGTGAAACCATTTCAATATATCTCTTGACAAAGTGATGAATGTAGGTAAACATCGTCCGTAAAATTGCATTATTTCACTACTAAATAGGTGTATTCGACGACGTCACGACATATGACATAGTAAAACCCACAATGATGCTGTAGGTACTGTTGTAATCAAGCGAGACGAAGTTAACAAGGTGGCATTCCTTGTCGTTGTGTTATTTAAAGTCACAAGTCTCGACAGAAATCACAGAAATCTGAACGCACTCGCATAATTGGCTAATTGTTGGATAATTAGAGCTACTGAGATGGGACGAAAGATAATTACTGGCGGAAATTACACAAGCAGAGCCTCACGCGCCAATTTATTTGTCAAACAATTCGCGTCACTGCCGACTTTTCGTCACGGTTCATTACGGTCACGGACGAGGTATCAGCCCCGTGTCCGCACCCCCGGGGTGCGTATGACGAGGGTGGCCTCGGAATTGACAAACTAGGCGACAAGTGTCACACTGATTGGTCGGTTTGGTGACAAGAACAATTGCGACACTTGTCACAGATAATCACCCGATGCATCAATGTCTTGTTTCAGTCGCCCGAAGATGCATCGTCTTGTGACGGGCTTGGGATGGCACCCATCACCCCGTTACCCCGAGGCTTCCCCCGGGGTGAAGAGGTCTCATGGGATATTTAGCGCAACGTCGTCGGGACCGGAGAAAATGAAGTGAGTGACAACCCGGTACATTTAAATGTTTTCTTCCGGATGTGAAAAACAGACTTGTTCTCGCAGGTGCTGGGTCATTATTTAAAAACCGAAGACATTTACGTGTCTTCGGCACAAATTCAATTTTTTGCAAGGATTTGATACGTTCATTGTAAACATAATAATATATATATATATATATATATATATATATATATATATATATAGCATTGAGGGGATATATATATATATATATATATATATATATATATATATATATATATATATATATATATATATCTCTCCCTCCCTCCCTCCCTCCCCTCTCCCTCCCTCCCCCTCCCTCAATGTGCTGTTAACCAGAACAGACTGGACGCATTTAAGAGCGACATCCAGACGTTACACTATTGCATATTTTAGACGTTAATTATATAGTTCTTCTGCACGCTGTTAACATACACTAATTGTTGTCCATACAATGCGCCCTAAAACAAGCAAAAAACGGTTTCCTGTTCGCCTACCATGTCCTTCCATTGGTATCGTCAGCAAGTCACGGCTAGGCGAGTACAGAAAGATCACAACAAAGACGAAGATAACGAAGGCGTCACTACTCCGAGAATGTATTAATAGCTGCTACTTCTTTTCAATGCGATTACGCCACGTTGTGACAAAATAAAATGGATATGATATTATTCAAATGAATTGTGTACAAGTCAACTATATTATATATGATCACAATCATTATTGCCTATATGTGGTTGTAGGCGTTGAAATATTATATAGTAATGATCCTGCAGTTTTCTGCTTATATGATAACGTCACAGAATGGAAATATAAAGACGGCGATTTGTATTAAAATGTTTGAGAAAGGTTTGTTCGGCCGTGAAAGGTTAGCAGCTCAAACTAAAAAGGATGACGGTATTTGTTAAATGTGGATTGTCGTATTTTGTGTTCTTGCGTTTATTGATTCTCGGTAATATAATAAAATTTTCAATACAATATAATTAACAAACATACGTTAACCGAAAACACAATATTACACATGTCCTAAAGATATAGTTGCTAGTAAATATACGTATACATACCTTTATCAAGAAGGATGTATAACATCGTCTCGCTCTATATACGAAAAGGTCATGTCACCGGAACAGACACTCCTGTCGGGAAGACGAACGTCCTCCCCAGCATCGAACGCCGCTCGCTGTAAAAGATAGGCCACATATAAGTCCCTCTAATCGGCTCAATTAACCGGCTGAAAGACGCTGCTAATCGGCAATGTAATGAGCATGTCGGGCCGGCCACAGCCTGCTTATATGACAACATCCGGGCTCTTGCTGCCTCTGTATAGGTTAAGACTACACACGACAGAAGCAGAGTTCATAGCTGGTCATGGGGATCATGTGTACGTAGTGGTGCTCTATATATATATATATATATACATTACATACACGCATACACACACCTACATACATACACACACCTACACATACATACATACATACATACATACATACATACATACATACATACATACATACATACATACATACATACATACATACATACATACATACATACATACATACATGCATGCATGCATGCATGCATGCATGCATGCATGCATGCATCATGCATGCACAGCAACACGCACACACGCACACACACACACGCACACACGCACACACGCACACACGCACACACACACACACACACACACACACACGCACACACGCACACACGCACACACGCACACTCGCACACACTCACGCACTCACGCACACACTCACGCACTCACGCACACACTCACCACGCACGCACGCACGCACGCATGCATACATACATCCGCACGCACGCACGCACGCACGCACGCACGCACCCACTAAACTGACAAAATGTGTTGCAAATGTGCTTGATAATGTATTGTAATTGTTTTCCGTACGATGTCGTCAACAGATTCGATTCAGTAAACCACCCCATGCCCCCGTAAGCACGGAAACAATGCTCGAAAAAAATCAATTGGGTGGTCCCAGCATTTTCAAGTTGAACCATAGAATATGTCTAAATAGAATTTGCATAGCCGGACTTAGATAATGCAGGACGACGCAGATTAGAGATGAATGTAGCACGCGACGTGGAACCGGCTCGGCGTGCAACTGTGTAGACACTTTCACTGAAGCATCGCTATCCAGCACGTCATTCACTCATTAGACGCCCGTGTTGGATTACCGTCGCGCTAGAAAAAGATAACTTTGTACAGACGCTTTCTCTCGTTAGAAGCGAGTTCACCTGGTCGTTTGTTAAAAGCTGTCGCTGAACTTTCTGTCGGTTCTTGCTTTAAATTGATTTGTCTGAAGAGGGCCAACGAAGTCTCTAAAAAGAGACGGTTGTGACATGTGAATGGCAGGATAAATTGAACGCACAACAGTGTTCAGCTTTTTTATTAACTGCATGGTTGGTTTACAGTTAAATACGTGGAGTCCATGTAAAATGCTCAAATTATTACGTGGTGTACTTTATGTGTATAATAAAAAAGTCTTGCTCTTTGTCTTTAATCCCGCGAACGAACTTTGTATTTGTTATAGAAACTATTTATTGTACTTTATTTGTAAAATAAAAATCGTATTGTATTAGTAGGAAAATTGAGTACTTTTACTGTGAAATGAAACATTACGAATGTAACACATTTTATATATGTAGAATAGCTTAGACCAATCAAGATGTCATTATAAATGAAGCATATATTATCGCAATATTCGTGAAATAGCTGAGGCTTATAGAAGCCATGAACATTTCTCATTTGCAATTGTATTTGACATTGCTCACGTATTAAATGATTTAGCGTAAAACAACGATATATATATATATATATATATATATATATTTTATATATATATATATATATATATATATATAAGAAAATTTTAACTTCAATCTAACGGAAACATTTTATGACTCTAATGTAGTCTTAGAAATTTAGTTTTAATAATCGACACAGTCGTCCTGAAAACGGAATTCCGAGGTCCGGCCACTATCTCGAGACGCACTACTGATTACTGTCGGAAAAGATAACATAGATTAATGTTATCGCAAGTCACGGCAATCACACTAAATGCCCCCAACTGGTTCAAAAGTAACCACTGGATGCTTCGGCTTTCGATGCACTTCGAAATTGGCAACGTGTCATCATCGCGATGTGTTGGTCAGTGAGTGGTACCGCGGATGGTTATCATTGTCAGCTTGATTGTTGTCGTGTATATGTCTAGTTTTATCTACTAGACGTTAGGACGCGGGTGACCGGGACGCGAAGTCGGGTCACTGTATAGGAAGGGAGACATTGTAACGGGCATAACACCAAAGTGTTGGGCATAGCCGTTTAACATTCGCTGGTTTACGTTCGAATGTTTCACCTGTATCCGAATCAGGAATTATGTTTGTATTCCATGGCTAGGAATTGTTGGCCGATATTGCTTTATTATTGTATCCAGCGTGTCCCGTCTTTCTGTATATTTTAAAATATATATTCAATCATATTCAAAAATATGTTCATAGGTATATACTCAATATTTACTAAGTGATATTGCTACAATATGATTTTAAAATAACGTTAAGGGGGCCAGCAAGTGGGGTTTTAGGAAGCGGGGAATTTTAAGGGATAACACCAAATTTATGGTTTAAATTTGGGTTTTAAATTCAAGTTTTCCTTATCCGAATCAGGAATTATATTGTATTATGTAGATTTTTATAGGCATATACATATTTTATTATATATATATATATATATATATATATATATATATATATATATATATATATATATATATATATATATATATATATATTGTCAACTGTGATTAGCAGACATGTCCTTTGTGATACGCCTGTATAGCATGGAACTTATTAGCAGATACCACGTCGATAAAAAAGACAATTACATGATTTTAAGATGGCTGTCATATAAATTAACTCGTTTACTTTTGTAGTATGTAGTTTGTTGGTGATAGGAACTAGGCACGTATCTATAATCAGACGTTTAGTTACGTTCTGCTGCGTTTAAATCGAAACTCACTCAAACGTTTCCTAAGCCTTAGAGGTACGTATTACCCGCACTTCCATCCAATCATTATCAGCCAGACGTTGCCTGCGTAAGTTCAGAAGTTAAACGTGATTGGCTTTAAATTCAGATATCTTAATTTGCATCGCCAACTACACCCACCGCCCAGAGGGAGCGCATATTTCCGTTCGCTCTACAATGTGATATATGTGCCCGTGTGATTTCTAAAGAGTAAACGATATACATTGTTCATCGTTGTGCCGCCGGGAACGTCGTCGGAGTCCCGTCCGTCCCACGCTCGGCTCGCTTGTCAGATCCACGTCGTTGGGCCGAGGTTCGTCGACTTCAGCGGCACTGTCAGTTTCGCGTCGGCGATGACAGCAGCCGATAAAAAGGGTGGTCCGGGTGCAAACCGGTTAGAGCAACACCGTGCAGCGCCGCCGCGATTACCGGCCTGTTAACTTCGTTAGCTCAACAAACCAGGACAATGTAGTCGAACATCTCTTTACGATCACCCCTGTATTACAGCCAAGTTGCTCATTATCATGCAATCCCGGTAAAGTACAGGTCGCGCAATTCACATCACATTTACCCGGTGAAATTCATGTTTTATTATACAAATAATGCATAGCGTTAAAACGATTGTGTATTTCGTATATATATATATATATATATATATATATATATATATATATATATATATATATATATATATATCCAGTATTAATATATGTACGAATACACAATGTTTTTTTTTTAATATATATATATATATATATATATATATATATATATATATATATATATATATATATATATATATATATATAACCGTAAATTATCTTAAATCAAAAATGGTAAAAAGATAATACATATTATATATTGTATATATATATATATATATATATATATATATATATATATATATATATATATAAATTATACATAATAATAATAATATAAAATTATTATTATTGTTATATATATATATATATATATATATATATATATATATATATATATATATATATATATATATATATAGACACTGTGTATTGAAATAGATCTTACAATTTTGAAAAACGACGGCATAAAGCGTGTGTCAAGCCTGCCTGCGTAATTAACCGGTCGCTAAAGGGGTTTTGACACAAACAAAGTCAACAGGCGTCGCTCCAACTATAGCGCAGCCCATCGATAGATTTGCGGCTGCGAATGGGAAAAGTTTGCATTTTACAATCATTATATTTGCTTGTTGGCCGCTGCGGCGGAGTGAGTCAAAGAGAGTACCGCTTTATTGCCGCGCCGTTATCGCGATTCTGAGCGAATTATTTAACACCTATAGACAGCTGACGACGTTTGTGTGGGGCAACCCACTCCGTCGAGCAAACTAATAAAATTAGAATGTAGCGAACACTTTGATCGATGCATTCGTAATGAATAATTTCGGTTGAGAATTCCATTTGTGTGTTTGATGTTACCTGCTCGCGGCTGTCGATAACGCCATTACTTACAGCCGATACCTGCCGTCATTAGGAGCGACGGCTCACAAGCCTCACATTGAATTGTGATTAATCCAGTCGTATAAGTTGACATTTAACGGCGACGAATACCCGAGGCACAGAGAAGGCGTCTGCTTCAAAGTGTCGTTGGCTTTGTATCGACGTGTAGCAGAACGTTTCCTCACATGTCGACATCTACGACACCTCGATTTAGTTTCCCATGGACATATTTCATATATTTGTTGACATGAACACGGTCGTGTAAACTTGACACGCATCTGCATCAAATAATGGACAACTCGTATGATAATATTTTCTTTTGTTCATTACGCAAGTTTAAAAACCAGTAATAGGCTAGGATGTTCAAAAACGAATTATTATAATTATTAGCGTTATATATAAATTATATATATATATATATATATATATATATATATATATATATATATATATATATATATCATGGAGGTTAACGTTCTGAATTAAAATAATTCCAAGGAAGAATTTACGTATATATGACAAGAATAATTAACCGGGACTCTGACGTGTCTCAATAGCGGACTACATCTTTTGAGTACATATTTTGTTTATTTCGCCATTGAAATGTTTCATACGTTTGCATTTGAACGAGTGTTATTCAGTTTCTAAAAACAAGGGAAAATATCAATGTAATTATCATCATTAAGTCTGCTCGAAGACAGACTGATCCGTCGACAAGAGCAAATAATAAAAAGTAATTTGAGTCTTCAAGCGCGCTCACAAAATCTATTTAGATCGCTTTATTTTACTTACTATTTGAATTAGCCGCACTGGAATTGGCTGAAACTTGCATAGCGAGAACAAAGACACACGAATTACTGATTTTAATGTCACAATACCGTATAATTAGCGGGTTAGATATTTTCAATACAGAACGCCTAATGGCTTTAGTTGAGTGTGCGACTAAATAAACGTACCGTGCCCCACCATCTGCGATACATTATTGGCTCATATGCGACATAACGGCGTGTCGGACGAGCCTAGATGATTCCCGGTCCCGTTTACCGTACATCGTTTTCCTTTTGTCAATGCGTCTGGAAGCTTTTAATCTGCCTCCTAAATTACTGACTTCTCCGTCGCAGGCTACATGCAATGATCACCTGTGCATTTTCGACAACAACTGATCTCGCGGTCAATTGGCGATTTGACGCTTTATGCCTTATTAACGGCCTATAAATTTAACGCACGCTGCAGACCTTTCACGCAGACGACCGTCGCCCTATAGGCGGAAAACACGTGCGATCATTTAATTGTAAGCCATTTATTTGTGAATTGCGACAGGTACATGAAGCTTTTATTCCCTGAAGTTGACTGAATCTACAGTGATCAAGTGTGTGTATATATATATATATATATATATATATATATATATATATATATATATATATATATATATATATATATATATATATATATATATATATATGTGTATGTGTGTATGTGGTCGTGGTGCGTGCGTGCTGTGTGGTGTATGTGTGCGTGTATGTATGTATGTATGTATGTGTGTGTGTGTGTGTGTGTGTGTGTGTGTGTGTGTGTGTGTGTGTGTGTGTGTGTGTGTGTGTGTGTGTGTGTGTGTGTGTGTGTGTGTGTGTGTGTGTGTGTGTGTGTGTGTGTGTGTGTGTGTGTGTGTGTGTGTGTGTGTGTGTGTGTGTGTGTGTGTGTGTGTGTGTGTGAAAGAAATATTACAAAAATAGTGCAGTATTAAGTTCATATATATATATATATATATATATATATTATATATAATGTATATATATATATATATATATATATATATATATATATAATGTATATATATATAATATATATATATAAATATATATATATAATATATATGTATATAATTAGCATGCACCCATACGCATAAAATTATTATACATACACACGCGCACACATTTGAATAGAGAAGTTGACAAGAGGTGCATATATCACGATACACGAGTTACCATTAGTACAACGCGGACGCTGGCGCAGTGAAAACGAAAAGCGATCCAGTAACTAGCGGTGTTTGTAAGTGGACACCCACGTCGCGTTGTTGACATCGACAGCGAGTCGGCCACCTCGGGGAGATCGTTCACACAACAATGGGCTGTCTTTATACAGGGCTACGTCGACCGCACAACTAGTCGATCATTGATTACAATTGATACCGATAACGACGGTCCATTCAATTTCGATGAATTCGTTTTTTCCCCGAAGAAGGTCACAGCCGATCATAGCCGGGTAAGTAAAGCGAGTGTGCATATTCTGAACACTCAATTAAGTAGTTTATTGGCGCCGATTCCCCGGCAAGAGTTGACCCCGTTGACCTATATTATACAGTTATGCTTCAAGGAATATACAATTCACCAATATTCAATGAATTGACCACAACATATACTTACAGCATTCATCTCACAATTCCATAAATATAGTTCTTGTATGTAATTTTCGTTTCCGTACAACCATAATGATTTACCAACGAGCATGAATCGATTATTTCCTCCATAAATACTGAATATTTTTATATAAACATATATATCGTAATATGCGAAACGCTCAAATGTTGACTATTTTATACATTGCACAATTATAATAATCTAATATGTCTTTTCTAATAAGCGTAGTATAATAATTGTAATAATTTATAGCACTCTCTTGGAATGTGTCAGAAGGTGTTTTGCAAGACCACTGCATTTTAACAAGACCATTTCAGACAGACATAGTTCAGTGTACTAGAGCGCGTTTATTAAACAACGGGAAATGTACTTAAAATACTATACAAAAGCTTGCATGCATTAAATTGAACGCTGCTAAAAACAAACATTAACGACAAGTGCGCGAGTGCCGATGAGATAATTGTAAATGTTTAATATTTGTCAATTTTCCGCGGTTTTTTTTTTTTATCTAGGCCATTCCTTATTAAAAACTCCAACTGTCGTTCACGCGTACACACAATTTCTTATTGTTTCGCCTTTTGGCAGATATTCGCAGACATTCAAAACCCGCTCGCGATTGGCACCTGTCAATCAAAGCTCCGAGTCGCGCTATCAATGACGCGTTTATCAATCACGCGATCACTCAGGCGCTGTTTATTCCGCCGCGCCCCGCCCCTCGCCTGCCTCGCCGGCGCCAATCAATAAACCGCGGAGTGACACCTCGTTAGGCAGTGCTGTCGAGTCGGCGCCGGGTCTGATTGGCTGAAGCCGGCGTGCTCCCAGCATGCAGCGCGCGCCGGCCGACTCGACGGAAAGTAAATACAAAGTGTCGGCGTGACGGGTGATCTATTCCTTATTGACGCCGTGTCAGCCGACGTGTGATTTCTCCGTAGCGATATGGACGCGCGCTGACAACAACAACTACAACAACTGCTACGATGATGATGAACAGTCCGATCATGAGTACGTTCAGCCCGGCGATGGCGCGCATGCACGTAGGAGTGCCGCACCCGTGCCGACCCGCGGCCCACTATCTTGGCTTCGCCGGGTCGTTGCCTTCCCCGTTCGCCCCTCTCCCGTCCTACCTTGGCCACCCGGACGGCGGACGACTACAACGGCACTTCTACCCGCCAACGTCCGCTTGCTCCGACTACGTCCGTGCCCAGGCACAGTTCACCATGGAGGGGATCCTAGGAAAACACGGGCTGGGCGGTGACAAAGACGCGACAACAAACAGCGAGAGGGACTCTAAACTCTCGGGTAAGTCGCCGTCGATAAAAAGGCATTGTGTAAAAATGGCGTTATATGCCTAATACACAACACATACGCGATGTTGTCAATGATACCACATGTCATAAATATATATATATATATATATATATATAATTAATGGAAAATAGGTTTGTTTACATATTAATATATGTAATCGCTAATTAAATATTTTGATAAATTTCATCATAAGTTTCTGTCTAATTTTACGTGGATTATCTTCTCAACTATATTTTATATATTACTTGCCTTTACTTTTTATAGTAAACTACTATGCATAGTTATTTGGGTCGACTTATTCGCACATGAATAGTCACTTTTTCATAACAATGTATATTTGCTTGGGTATAAAAATATGAAAATAATATCAGGTATAGAAAGAACTAAATAATTTGTATAGCAAGAACAAAAATGCAAATTAAAGTGTCACTTTTTAATTTGCACACTACTTTAACCCCCATTGCTGGTGTACTGTCATTCTACCATAATCATCATCTATTCCTTTACTACACATATAGTTCATCTTCATAGAACACACAGTATGCTAGCATATAATAATATACAACTAACATAAAATAATAAATATTCAAAAGATAAAGTATATTATATATATATATATATATATATATCATAATATGTATATGTGTGTGTGTAAATAAATTACAATTTGAGGTGAATACAATAGGGTTGTAGAAAAAGAATTCACATAATTTCTCTTAACAACGATTTACAGTAAAGAGCGCGTGTTACTAAATCGAACTATGCATTATTAAAGTCGGCAGTGACTGAGACGGTCCACCACTGAGACAAGGCGGGGGCTGACTGCGTTGACAGAGGATGCAGTGTCATCTTATACAATGTGTAATCACTTCAGTTTACTAATGTCAGTAAAATATAAGAGGCGGCTAAGAAGTTACATTAAATAAAAAAAGGGTTTCGATTAAGACGCGTAAATAGCGGATAGAGTTACGTTAACAGCAAATTGTCCCTGACGCAGAAACAACACTCAGTGTAATATAATTCATACTCCATAGGTATATCATAATTATATATAGGCTATATATATATATATATATATATATATATATATATATATATATATATATATATATAAAACAATGACGAGTAACATTGACATACACATTTTTTTTTTATAAAATATAGAATAGTATAATTTTCTCTAGCATATACATGTAAATTGGAATTATATATATATGTATATATATATATATATATATATATATATATATATATATATATATATAAATAAATAAAATACGGCTGTAATAACCGATGCTTGCAAGTCGCAGTGGTACTTATGCGCATCTTTTGATATGTAATTAAATAAATATGGATAACTTTAATTGCAAATATGTTTTGTTTGGTAATGTGTTGATCGGTTTACTTATTACGTAAAATACAATAAAATGTGTTTAGTTACACAATGTGTTAGTGATAATGATGATGGTGATGATGATAACAGAATTTTTTTTGTTAACCTGGTGTGCTATTTTATATAACCATGGAAATACGTGTAGCTTTCTTTCATGAATTATTCTGGATAAGTGTTTTAGTATGCCCCGCATAAACGCAATGGCGCTCAATTGAAACATATTATACTGACATTGAACTAACCATGTATTACAGCAAAATTAAACAAACCAATTGTATATAACTACTGATATATAATATATATGAATATGATTGTAAATTACAATAATTTCGCGGTAAGGTTATGAGCAAAAGTATCAAGAAAACGGCAGAAATGCAGGAATATTAAACTGTTTTTAATATCCATAATATAAAAGTAACTGTCAAATGGTAGCCTAAAAATAAACGTTGAGTGATCGGCGATTGATTTGCATCCAGTTGCAGGCGCTATAAACCGCATTTATCGGCGTCTCTAGAGCGCCATTCAATAACCGTCGCAAGTCGA